>BGPR01054353.1:0-10226 GCA_013235015.1 Araneus ventricosus
TTTCGAACAATATCGAAAAAACCTAGAGAATGTATGGCGGAGAAGTGTTTTTTCAGGCAGGCGACTCTTGATGACATATCGAGACGTCATAACATTTCATTTAAAAAAAAAAAGTGTCGAAGTCCGTCGGGTGTTTAGGGCTGGGGGATTTCTACAGGGTTTAATAATTTGGCAGAAACATTCACCGAATCCCCCAGCCCCAACGGTTTTTGACAATTTTTTTTTTTTTTTCATTTGAAAGGTGATTGACGTCTAGATATGTCACCAAGGGGGTCGCCTGCCTCCCCCATTTTCGAACAAAATCGAAAAAACATTTATCCACCATACATTCTTTATATGTTTTTCGATTCCGTTCTTAAATGAGGTGGGGGCCAGGCGAATCTCGATAACATATCTAGACGTCTCATAAGCAATCATATGAAATAAAAACTATCGAAATCCGTCGAGTGGTTGGGGCTGGCGAACTGTCTGGGGGATTTATCATATTATTTTAAATATATAGATCCCAACAGTTCCGTCACAATGGCGTACCAAAAATATTATAGAATACCAATTGTAGGTGATGGAAACTGTTCATTTAAGGCGATATCATTCAATATTTATGGATCTAAAGAATTTCATGCCAAATTTTGAGAAAAAGTTTTACAAAACATTACAACTAGATGAGGTTTATTGCAAGATTTTGCAATTTTAAAGGAATCTGTTGTCCACAAAGAATATGAAATCTACTTTGGTTTTATGGTCTGTTCCACTGATCTTCATGCAGTATTTAAAACCGAAAAAAGTAGTGGTCGAGAGCCTCGAAGCCACCAGGTTTCAAGGACAGTGCTGAGCAAAGTGGGTGCTGGCGGCGAGTAAATTCTTAAAGAAGCTTGCAGGGCAAAAGTATTTGTGTACCAATTAGAAAAATTTGTCTTTCTAGATACATTTAAGTAATATATTTAAAAAAAACAAGAGTCAAGCAATGGTATAAAGTTTTTTCCCCCTTTTGAAAACTAAAAACACTCTTTTTATGATAAGGAGTCTAAAAAATTTTATTGGACTCTGCCAGTTATCAAATCAGTAACCAAGTAGAATATTTCAACTGTGTGTAAAAAATGTAATATAACTGTCAGTTAAAATGTGTGTTTAATGGTTCAAAAAATGTAAGCATAAAATATCTGTTTATCATGCAACTTACTCTGTCAATAACCAATTGAAGCTATCAAATGCAGAGAAAAAAATTTACTGATCCAGCTTCAACATGTTGAAACAATTTTTCAGTTCCAGTTTTATAATATTTCACAGTTTTAAAGGCTGTTTAGAATCAATTTATAGTTTTTACTTCAGCCCTTATTTTGAAAGAAAAATCAGCATGAGCAAAAAGTAAAATTGACAAGCATGCTTTGGTTAAAAACATATTAAAATAGAATTGCTTCAATTGGCCTGAAAAAAGCATTCATCACAACTGGAAAAGGAGCTTGCTTTAGTATTACATACATCATTATATACAATGATGACAGCTGTATGCACAAGAAAATGCAATTCAACTGATTGCAGTAATCTATTTTGCCAGAACTGATAATTAATTCTAAAAAAAATAACTTTCTATTCAGTGGTGGATTTCACAATATGAGGACACAGGCACACAATTATTTTGAGGCCCCTCCCTCTACCCAATATCATAAATTTACCACAGACTTAGCATTGCAATGTATGTCAAATAGATTTTGAGGCCCTCCATAGTCTCGAAGCAAGCGCTTGTGCAAAAACCGCCACTGCTCTTAGTCACTTAATTTAACAATATCTGATTAAATGATTCAGATTCATTATTTTTGTGAGTACTATGAGTAATTAATGTCTACAAATATATGAAATAAGATTTACAGCTGATGCACTCTTTATTTTTGAAAAATATTAATATATGCCAAACACGTGATTAGACATTTAAAATTTTATTCATACATTTTTCACATTCAATTCAGAAATGATTATTTTTAAAAACTTTATTATAATGCTATAAATATAAATGATTAATTAGACCTCAAATGACCAGAAATCATCCTGGGTCAAGTGAAAAACAGTTGCCACGACAGGACTCAGAAACTGAGGTCGAAGCCATCACTGGCCACAGCCCAACCCTTCCCAAAGGAGGTAAGCTCCACCATCAGAGTGGAGATGCCATTACTATGCTTACCATGGAAATGAGAACTCACTTACATATCCAGTGGTTTCTCATCCACGAGCCCATAGTGACCCCGGTGGGATCAGAAGTTTGCAAAATCAAGGTTATTAAAAACGTATTTCAAACAAATGAATTAATAATAAAGGGTGGTTTTTTCATAGCATAAAAAATGAAACAAAATGTTACACAAGTAAAGAAAAGGTATGGAAAAGGAAAATACAGTTTCCAAAATAAAACTATTTATTATTTAGCAATAAAAATTTTTTTTGTCAAACATAGACAACCATCTTGTAAACAAAGAAATAAAGTCAAATTTTACAAACACATTTTATTATGTATCATGTGAAATAAAGGGATTTGGAATAGATTCCATTCCTTCGGTAGGACAAATAACAACAACTGCTGTTCCACGACAAACAACCAAACCAAGATTTCGTCTATCATCTGTTAATTTGTAAGCATCGTCAGGATCTGAAACCAAAATATTTTTTCTTCTATTACAACAAAATTACTTGTAAACATCATACAAGAATGTTTTTCATAAAGAAAGTTCCAGCAGTTAAAAATAAGATAGTACAACTTTATTCAATTTCATTCTTAACTTTGCTTTATTTCAAAAAATGTATTTTGAAATAAAGCAAATTCCATTTTTTGGAAACAAAGCAATTATTTTTATATATATTATAACCATGAAACAGAAACTGAAATATATAAATTCCGATGATCGTCCCATACACATAACAAAAAACACACACACAATGCATCTGGTACAGATTCCAGGAATGCAGTGACAATAATATAAAAATTAACTAACAGAATTAAAATCCTATTATAGAACAAAATCAAGACGGTAAAAGAAACAAAAAAAAATAAAAAATAAGCATCTGGCAGAGGTCTTTCTCAAAGGTCACCCCTACTGGGATTCTAAAATTCAGAATTAGGGTAATTCAGGTATAACAGAGGAACCATATTCTTTGACTTTTTTAAGTCGGTTTCTCTAGAGAAAATTATCCCAATTCTGAATTTTAGAATCTCAGCAGGGGGTGACCTTTGAGAAAGTCCTCAGTCGGATTCTTCTTCTTCCTTTTATTATTATTTTTTCTATTTCTGTTACCATCTTTATTTTGTCCTATGATAGGATTTTAATTCTGTTAGTAAATTTTTGTATTATTGAAAAAATAAACCATCAATAAAATCTGTGACTTCATCTAGTGAATTAAAAACAGAAAGATTAACATATGCTTTTATAAATAACTAATGAACATACCCCTCAAAATTTAGTTTTGGCTATTTCCTTTATATTTTTCAGCCAAATGTCTTCATGAAAATAAATAAAGTGAACGCTACAAAGTATTTAAATATAGTGTAGTGATTGATTTTTCTGTTTCCGATTGTTTGTTTTCTTAGTAACTGTTAAAAAATTAAAATAATAATTACAGTAATAATGTTTTTCTAGAGCACATAAATATTGTTCTTAGGCAGAAAAAAATTGAAGCTGGAGTTTTGGAAGAAAAATGGAATTCTGGTCTCCTGAATTAAATCAGTACAGCAATCTCCAAAATCTCCCACAAATAACAGAGACATCGTCAGTGTCAAACATATGAAAGTAAAGACCTAACTCTGTATAACTGAAATTTTGAAAAGCAGAAATTGCCTTGACCTGGTCTAGTCCGCACAGTATAAAAGACAATCCATCCATCCATTTCTTTTCTAAGAATACAATGAAACAAAATTCAATACAGTGAATTCTTGAAAAAAAGTATTAAGCTTTTCTCATCATAAAGCACACATGCTTTCTTAAATACTTTCTTGGCCAGGTTATCACTATCTGATATTGTTAGACATTTGACTGCAACTTGCTAGATTACATTTAAATCATTTTCACATCAGCAATTTTTAATGTAAATTTCTAACTATAAGAAGAGTTTCATCACAACTTCTTAAACTCACTTTCAAATCTATTTCAAATACTTATGCAACAAATTTTGATGATATGCATTAAATTGTGATTTTTTAAAACAACTATTTATGATGACAGATCAAAAAATTCTTTGTGATCCACTGTTTAAAAAGTCCCGATTCAATGAATTAATTCAGTTTTTATACGAATGAAGTGTTTTAAAGAAAACCAGCGGGAGTGTTCTCCCCTAAACTTTCTCATATACTTTCCCAAAAAGGTGCCGTTTCTCCTTCCCCTGTGTGGCTAAAAAAATTCGAACCTACTGTTATCCAAAATCCAATGACTATCAGAGGGTTTTTCATTATAGTGATTGAAAAATATCTAGGTAAAGAATCGCACACTGCTAGGTTTCACTCTTGCCGTCTCAAGGACAAACTGACGTAATTCGCTCCTTTAGCGTGAACAGAAGATTGCTTCCAGTACGCATGCGTGTGGAGATAACAGATTCTTTTCATAAGTAAATTATACTGACCGACAGACAGACAACCCTTTGACGGATTTGGCCCAAAATTTTATACGGACCTACATTCATGACGATAAAACCGTGTACCAAATTTTGTCCATCTAGCTATTCAAGTTTTTGAGTTACAGTGTTCGCATGACTTCGGACATACAGACAGACTTCCCGTTGACGAATTTTGTCCAAAATTTGACAGCAACCTACAAATTATGTTTAAAGACCACATACCAAATTTCATCCCCATAACTCTAATAGTTTTCGAGTTATCATGTTCACAGACAGACATAATTCCAAAATTGTGTTTTTTCGGAATCAGGGAGGTCTAAAACGTGGAGATTCATCAAAATCTCGAGTTCAAATTTTTTGACGATTACAATACTTTCTCTTTGTATACTTCATATACGAGAAAGTAAAAAGTTTTAAAAGGTTATCATGAACTATTGAACTCTTCCCACAAACATTTACACATTACTAAAAAAAATAAATAATTATTCAAATAAGAAATTATTAACACTGTTTAAATCTGTTTCACAATTATTTTTGTTGAAAATGAATACATTTGTAGAACTATATGTCTTTATTTCTTAATTAAATTTGTTTGATTCTTTTTTTTTTTTTTTTATTAAATTAAATAATTAGACTTTTTTACTTGGTCAAAAAAAAAAAAAATCAATACTAAAAAAATTAATATGAAATTTTTTTTAAAAATAATAATCACATTTTAAATTGAAAATAAAATAAAAGATTTTCACAAATTTTAGCACGTGAATCAGTAATATATTTTGTTGACAGCCACCATCCCAGTCCTGAATTTTTCACATTTTCAAATACACTAAAATTTGTTTTAAAAGTTTCAGTCTTTGAAATGAATTCAGCTTAATTTTTCTAGTATTGATAATGAAAAAGAAACTACTCATCTACAAAACCCAGTTTTTGAGAACTAATTTTAAAAATTTAAATACATTATTACATAAAAATTTTCTGAAAAACTGGTAGTATGAAAAATTAGAAGATGTCAATAAACTTTAGTAAGTACTCCAAAAATTAGTAAAATGCCTCCAAAACATTTAAAAGTATTTGTCTAATATCTTCAGATGAAGTTTAGAAAAAAGATCAATTCTCACTTATTTTTTTAAACGAGTTCCAAAAGTTTCTTACCTCGTAAATATTCCACAGTATTATCCAATACAAGATTTAATAAAGGATCATAACCCTTCAATATACCTGAGGCTAAAAGAAATAATAATTATAACGACATGTAGAATACAGTTAAATCTAATATAGTATAAATGTCTGAAGAAAGAAATCAAATTAATAAAAAAAGGAGACAGACCTTTATAAGGTTACTAGAAAATCACACGTCATGGTATGACGGGGGCAAATTGCCTCTTCATTCGATGTTTCAAATTTGATGTGTTTAAACAGAAATATATGCGAGAGAAATGTTTAACATTGATTGAAAAAAAAAATAATAAACATATGGTTTATGACAAGAAATATTTTTTTACATATTATTTACATATTTCCTTATTCAAAAAACCTCTTAGTAAACATTCAGTGTGAAGTATTTTTGGTTGTTTGACAATTTTCCTAGTACTTCAAATGTCTTTGTAAATTTTAACATTGCCAAAAAATACCAAATTATATCATCACGATTGCACTAAATAATTAAATGCATTGTGGCGTCCAAACTATATCACGTGCATGATATACCACTGATGCAATTTACGACTTAATTAATTTGAAATATATGATTAATAAAATTTAAAATTTCTCGGGAACTATTGATCATAGCGAGATAAATTTTATATCAATGGATAGCAAATTTTATTTCACTATTTTAGAGCTATTAAATTTTAAATTAGGACGACAATTATTTTTTTAAATTTAAAATTACTAAAATTTAGGTTCTCTAACAATGAAATAATGCTGTTTAACGTCTCACAGTGCTATGGCGCAAGTTTTATTGTTAGTGACATCAGAGCGTTACCGAGAGATATGGGCTATTATATTAGTAAGGAAAAGTTATTATCACGTGTGTGGGGGGGAGGTATTTCCCCCTTTTTTTCTTTCACTAGTCAAAGATAAGGACATCTTTAGGTTCTTGCATTGAAAAAACATCAAGGAATCTACAAGCCTATAAATGGAATACAATTCAAATATATGGTTTATGGAGTGTTGAATCAAATTGAATTCTATTATTTTGGAAGAAATATTTTACTATTTAAAAAGCATTTGATACAGAAGCAAAGATAAATATTACTACTTTTTAGTAACTTTACATAGTAGCTCTTTAAGAAAAATTAAGATGTCATTAATATTTTTACAGCATTAAATAATAGATTATTCAAAGATAAAATTCCAGATAAATGGATAATTGTTCCAATATGAATATTACTTAAAACTATGCCAAAGAGTCAATACAAGAGACTATACGGATATTGTGAAGATCACTGATCAGAAAATCAATTTACTTTCCAATGACCCGAGATATAATTTGCGAGAAACATTTTACTTAAAAACAGATATTATATTCACACTGACTATCAGCTAATACAGGGGTTGCCAACCATTTTTCCCTCACAAAATCCTTGATTAGTATTTTTATTTTCGCGTACCCCTTGATTATTCTCTATATTTTTGCATACCCCTACTGTCATTATTCCCCCTTCCAACCACACCTATCTATCCAAAGAAGTTTTTATCAATAAAGTTAAGGGCTTAGTTAAGCTGAAGAGTCAAATGACTTGAATTAATAAGTCTAGACTAGCAGGGTTCGTACACATTTCCTTAAAAGAAAATCAAGGACTAAAAAAACCAAAAAATAAGGACCTCTAAATTGAATAAACTTAACAAATTGTCGCACGCATTTTAAAATAAAATCTCATTTTTGCAAATTCAACCTATTAGATGATAAATTATAATATAAGACATAGAAGATACATTAGAAATTTAACACAACAAAACTCCTAAAAATATGAGTTAATAAATTGATGAAAAAAAATCCCATGAAACTGGTAATCAAATTAAATATCGTTTAATTCCAAACTTTTTTCATTCAATTTTACATCCAAGGTATTTATTTTAATTTCTTTTTCAGAAATTGTTTTTCTTAGTTCATGCGATTGAATAAATAAATTTATGTCCTTTGACATAAAATAGATAAATCATTTGCTTTCTCATTTGTTTGGTGCATGCCCGTTTGGAGGAACATTTTCTTTTGTTTTAAAAAATCTATTTCTTTCTCTAGAGCTTTTCGTTTCAGTTGTTTTGTTTCAGTCTTTTCTTTGGATCTTTCACTTTTTAAATACTGCATGTATTTTGGTCTAGCCGAGGTGGCAGCCATCCTTATTTCTTTAATAATTTTTAAGTCATAAATAGCCCAGACAGCTTAATAAATTCATGATTTACAAGCTGGAAAATATATGAAGCATCTTTTAAATTTTCTATTTTCAGGGCCTTGTTCACTGAAAAACCTCATTGTCCAAGTGACAGTATTAATACCATTTTGATAATCTTCTAAACTTTTTCATAATGATTAGTACTAAAATAAGTTTGTAAAAAATTATCAAGGGAATCGCTCTTTGGATTGAAAGAAGTAAATTCAAATGAATTTGGCTTTACAATATTTAACAGAAAATCTGCATAGAGTAATAAAATTTCGTCGCAATCTTTTCCCAAAATACGTTTATTTTGCGACAATACAATCAATACTTTTTTCATTTTTTCCTGTGCTTTTTCGGGATATCCAGCCATTACCCGTGGATCAATGCAAATCACAGGTCTTACTAGTGCGTAATTCATAGGACATTTCTGCATGAAATGTTTTATCATTGTTATGATGTTTTCCCGACTATCCTGTCTGAATGTGAAAACATCCTTGTCTGCTAATTCCTTATTTTTTATCTTTTCTTTATTAGTTGCTCTGCAGCAAATCCTAAATACACTTAACTTTTATCATTATACAAGTTTGGGTCACTGAAGTTGAATTAACAAGTTTTAAAAGCATCACTTGCAAAAAATGGAAGTAAAGGTTTATAACTTTGATACTGTTCTAAAAATGGTAACAGCACTTTTGACGATCATTCCTATGGAACCATGGACCAATAAAGGCCATCTGTAACTGCTCCCTTATTTCCCAAAGTGTATGCGATGGATATGGATTCGTAGAATGCGAGCAGTGTCGTCCCCCACCGCATTCCGCGAGAGCCACATCGACCGGGATTAGAGCCGCCGAGAAGGAGGAATTAGAAAAACGATAATCGGTGAAATTTTAAATTTTTTAATAATGGCAGAGTAAAAAATAAGGACTTTCAAGGACTTTTTAAAAATGGGGCATAAAAATAAGGATTTGTAAGGACTTTTAAGGACTAAATGTAAAAGTAAGGACTTTTAAGGACGCGTACGAACCCTGACTAGAAGAAGAAGAAAAAAAGCATACAACAGAACATTTTGAGCATAGGCTTTAGACATACACAACTTTCACTTTTACTTTTCCTACCAACTTGGGGAAACAAAATTCTATAACCTTTTTAATCCCATGCGTTTTTTGTACCTGCCATTACCGCGTAGTCCCAACTGGTCCTTCACATAACCCTTGGAGTACATGTACCACATGCTGGGAACCTCTTATCTAATATGGTTAATGTGGAGTTTACAGTACCCACTTACTTTGTTCCTCTTAGGATCGCCAAATCTTTGCCATCAATAACGAAGATGAGAGAACATTTGTTTTGATTGCACAATAATATTTTTAATGAGTGACATGTGCGCATGAGTGGAAATTAATCTTTTCATCAGAGTTTTGCACATCACGCCATATTGCACCTCGTTTCGATTGGACTGTTTTATTCATCTCTTCGATGTGATTGGTGGATTCATTCAAATTTGAATAAAACTTTGTTTGGAATTCTTCGGTTTGAATATCGGTTCAGTACTGTGTATTTTATTCTGCGTGTTTCGGTTCACAATGAATAAGTGAAGCTATGAGTATTCCGTTATGCTGAAAGCGAAGCCGCTGATGTTTTTTAAAGTTAAAAAAATGTGCCCACTGCACGCTTGAAATGCTGCAGCCATTGCATGTGGAAATTCTCATTTTCAGAATTTTTTTTAAAAACCTAGATTGCTAACATTCCATGAAAAAGCGAAGCTACTAGTTTCCTGCTATGCTGAAAGCGAAGCCACTGATGTTTTTTTAAGTTAAAAAATTTGTCTGGTAGACGTTTGAAATTCCGAAGGCATTGTGTGTTCAATCACTCCTTTTCAGGTGACGCATGCACAAGAGAGCACTAAAAAGTGCACTGCACTTCCAAAGCAGTATTTGGCAATGGCACACGTAATTACACCAAAAAAAACTGGCGAGAAACAGATGGGTACTGTAAACTTCACATTTATCGCCACCTCCTACATAACTTGGTAAACTAAAACAGCTTGGTAATGAGAAGAAATTAAATATATAACTATTAACTTTTTAATGATATTCGCAGATGTATCTTGCAGTCATCAATGATGGAGAAATGGGATTTTTTTTTGTAATTTACAAATTTTAGTTTATATTTTTAAAACACAGTAGTTCTAAATTTAGAAGCACCTATCTCGGAAAAATTCTGAAAAAAAGTATACCAAACACAGAATAGGATTTA
>BGPR01054354.1:0-10226 GCA_013235015.1 Araneus ventricosus
AAGAGTTTCCTTTATCCTTTTTACTATTGAAAAATATCTCCTTAACTTTAAAATTGTTTGGGATTTTCTGCCTGAGTATTTGGTTTTAACCGTCGATGGAGATTTAAATTTGCTGTTCAAATTGGCTGCATTCATATCCTATGCTTTAAAAACACGTATTAAATTTGCCACACACAATGTTTAATAATTTTATTCTCTTATATGTTAAGAATTTAGTGACTATTATCTCTGTAACCAGGGAGTTTTCTAAATGAGCCCATTCTAGTAGTATTTAACTGTTTCCATGTCATGTGATTTTACCATATGACAAAGTAATGTTCGCACAATTATATTGTAACCTAGATTAAATAAATTAATTTTTAAATCTAGAGTCTTTCTTCATTCATGCCAAGAGTCAATTTCTTGTTACTGTTTCAGATAAGTTGGCTTAATGTTATCTAGGAGATATTTGAACTGCTGAGATGTTTATTTCTTTATGACTCCTACCTGTTGAATGATTATGTGTTGAGATATAAAAAAATTGACCAATGTACTTACCGATATATCTATCGTAACTTTTTGGAATGAAAAATGGAATGATAAAACCTTGATATAGCAGAAAATTAAATGACATGAAAATAGAATCACAGCGTAAATATTGCAATGTTTAGAAACAATAAAGTCATTGGCTATGTCTGTATTGATCAATATGTTATATTTCATGACTTTTGTAACATTAACGTAAAGGAATCTACCTTTGCCTTCAAGCTTGCCGAAAAGGGATTTTTTTGAATGCGAATTATTTTAACAAATCATTGCTTTCACCAGTATGAACTTATTAACTATTCAATATTTGATTTATATTTTTTTTTACAAAATTACCTTTAAATGTCTGTTCCTATCGTATTATTAAAATTAAAATTACATGTTTTTTATCAGTATTTACAAAACCCTTTAGCACCCTTACAAAACCCTTCAGATATGAAGGTTTCTATGGTGTCAGACTCGTCATTGTTTTGATAGAACGTTGAAATCCGATAATCGGCACCCCTCTTAAAACGAATTCAACAAATAAAAATCCTTACATATACTTTGTTTCTTGTTGCATCAAGCAAGATTTCTTATAAATTCGAAGAAAATTGAACAACGAGCTTGGCAGTGATTGCATAACAAACAAATTTACAGACAGACAAAATGCTGAACGGCTGAGTTAACACGGAGACCTCGCTTCGCTCTGTCAATAAAAGTATTTTTTTCCGCTATAGTCTTATTTAATGTATAGTTGATATTTATAATATAATAATAACTTGACAGGTTATGATTTCATTTTATTGCTGTTTGGTTTTGTCATTAAATCTATAATATAAAACAGGAAATACCTGTATCTGTTGGTCTGTCTGTCTGTCACAAGAACTCCTCCTAAACGATGAACCGTAATGACATGGAACTTGCACAAAACATTCTGGACTGCATTTATAGGTGAACTGCGCTATTTTCAACTTTCAGAATTAATTAGTTTTTAAGATATTTAATTAAATAACGAAAATTAGCCGCTGTTAAGTCTAATGCTTAGACGTCTTTTGCCAAAAACTTCACAAATAATTATTAGACAATAATTAATTTTATGCTATCTTAAAAAGCAGAAAATTATCTTTTAAATTATATTAATTCCATTGCGATAAAGGGTTTTCTCTGATTGTTATTAACGTTTAAAAATTTATTCTTAACTCAATGTCTATCAATACTCTTTATTATTAAAGAATTAAATTCAAGCCCATTTACTGATTCATGAGAGGGCTTTTTCCAGTGTTAAAGTTAATATAAGAAAATATTGTTTTCTTTGAACATAAACAACAAAGTAGAATTTTCACTTCCGGTTGCGGCATTTACACCTTTTAAAGCGGTTACACAGTCATCCAATGACGTTAGTGAATTATTCTGTCGATGTTTTGTATAATTTTCAAAAATTTGTAAATGATCCTAATGTGTGTCTGCTAAGCCTCCAAGGTTACTTAGTCCGGTTACTATCATAGGAAGAGGACAAAGGGAGGGGGGAAAAGGTGTATTAACGGTCTGTCTGTCTTAAGAACTCCTCCTAAACGGTGAATAGTCTTGACAAGAAATTTGCACATGCCCAGAATGGGATCCTCTCCTAGATTACTTCTGCAGTTTAAAATTTTCAAAAAAATTACTTCCTAAGATATTTAATCAAATAACGAAAACTAAGCCAATTTACGGCGTTTAATTTCAGTTTTTCGGCAATAATTTCAGAAAAATATTTTGCACGTAGATTATTTACATATCATCTTAAAGAGCAGAAAATTATCTTTTAATGATTCCCACTTAAATGCCATACGTTCTTTTCCTTAATTTAATAAACATTTCAAATTTATTTCATACGCAATTTGTAACAAAGCTTTCTGATATTGTAATTAAATTGAAACCAATTTATCGCTTTATCAGAATTTTCATTCCAGTATTTTTATCATTGCGAAAGTTATGATAAAAATATTGTTTTCTTTGAATATTAATAGAAAGGAAGAAATTTTATTTAGCTTTTATTTCGTAACATATACCTCTTTCAATATGTTTGCACCACAATAAAATGACGTTAATGACTCTCTTTCCGCGATGTTTCATTTAATTTTACAAATTTTTAATGATCATAATGAGCGTGTAAAATCCTTCAAGATTGTTGAGCCCACTTCCTACCGGAGGAAGAGGGCGTAAGGAGAAAAAGAAAGAAAACTATTCGGTTTTTTCCGGTAAGTGGCAAAAATACTAAATGGAAGATAATTGTTGTCCGGATAATGGCAATAAAATCCAAGATATGAAAGAGTTTCTGTTGTTGCCATAGCAATGATGGGGAGGGGGAAATGGAGTACGATGGACTACGAGATTCTTGCCAGGTGGTTCAAACTAAGGAGAGAAAAAGAAGAAGGTTGTTTCACTGCTCTTCCAAAGGGTCAGAAGATGAACGAAAATCAACGAAAAACTCTTTTATTAAATTGAAAATGTTATAAGTAATTGGACTTGAAAATATTTTTATCCCGAGAAACGCCGGGTATAACAGCTAGTACTGAATAAAAATGAAATATATTTTATAAAACCTCGAATGCTGTTCATTGCTTTAAATGTCAGAACTTAAGGATATTATCTGCGAAAAGTGGTTCTGAATAATCAATTTCAGTTTTATTTACGGATTGTTACGAAATCTTTCGTTTCCTAAAAATTCTTAATCTAATATTATTAAATTATTTTATATTGAATTCAAAGATATTTTCACTTTATTTCTCTACGTTTCTAAAATTTTTTTATTTATAAAAATCTTACGTTTTCAAATACATAAAAGAATGCATAAAAATATTTAGTGAAATGAAACGTAAAGTGGCAATAAATTATAAGAAGACTTACAAATTCGAAGCCCTTATTAAAAAAGAACCAGATATTATTAGAGGAGATTATTTGAAACATCCTAAAAACAAATTTACTATGAGAATAATATAATAATGAGGTCGTATAATCAAGGCTAAGATAAAATGGTGAAGGTAAAAATTAATATAAGATACCTTCCGATGAAAATAAAACATTCATATGTTACATGCTAGAAACTAATTTGCATCTTTTGAGAGGATAATAGATAGGAAAATCTTATTGGTTAAAGTGTGGCTGAAAATAATACATAAGAGATACTACCCAACGCTTAATATCATAAGCACACCAGCTTTCAGCATGTTTTTGCAGATAAAAAAGTACTAGAATCTATTGAAGTGAATAATATTCCACATTGCTTGTTGCGATAAAACTCTTTGGGCGGCGAACGAAGCTCTCGTATCGCACTTAAGAAGGCTGGTACTGTACCGAGTGAAGAAAATGACCCATCTTCTTCTAACCACAGGGTCAGCCCTAATGATGTTTAATTTTCGTTAGGAGATAATCGATAGTTAATGAAGGTCGGTCGGCATTAACGAGCATAATTCATCCCGATAAAGTTTCAATTTTTTTCCTTATTTAAGTATTTGGATTTCTTCAGCTGAGATTTTGATCCCATCATCTTGTGAATATCTTGGTGTAATGAAAGGATATTGAGGCCATCTGGGTATGAGCTACCGCTCTAGGGAAACAGAGTCCAATGTTACGTGAGAAAATGAGGGTAATTGCATATTTAGAGGTTGGAAATTCAATAAATCCGTGAAAAGAATCACAGAAATAATTCGGCTGCTATATAAAAAATGAATGATATGTAGGTCATTGTATCATGTGAATATCTCATTTTAAGATCAGTAGTCAGCAACTGCGAATTTCTTGGAAAAATCTATCAAAATGTATTATTTGTAGTAAATATATATTTATTATTTATAGCTTTTCTTTTATAATGAATAAGAAAGAAATTAATTTATTAATTTTAATAATTGTTTGATATGTTAGTTTCTATTGTGATTTTTGACTATGTTATTAGCTAGTTATCTGTGATATGAATAGTGGAAATCAAACAGATATTGCTCATAGGTGATGAACTAACTGACCTGCAATGCAAAGAAATTCTCAGAGAACTTCTTCGTCTTTCTTAATTCTTATACATTGTAAAGGAAAAATTATATTAGCAATATGAACAATTTTGAAAACTGGAGCTGTAAATAAAAAATAAAGAAAGGAAATTATAAAAAAATGCAATTTAAATTTAGTTAATTTCTTAGTTATGTTTTAACTTTGTATTTAATACTAGATGACACATTTGAAACCAGCCATTCATTCACTTTAACATGCACAAAATTGTGTCACAATACTTAGGAATAATTGCAAATATGTAATAATATATATCAACAACATCAATACACAGAATTTTATTGAATTCTAACTATATGGCAGATATACCAATACACCAAATTTTATTGAACTCTAACTATTAATACTAAATTTTATAATAATGTCGGTATAAATATTTTAATAAGGTTTCTTTATGTGTGGAAATCCCAACTACGTGCCTTAAGCTTTGGAATAAAATTTTCTTTTTGACATAGTAAAATTTGTCTAAATCACTGAAAACGATTTCTGCAGCACGTAATTATAGACAGAATGTATAACAAGCGAAAATACGTTTCAATTCTGGGCTGCGTATGTTTAATATTCTCTTTGTTTTATGTATCTCATTTTAGCAGTTCTGTTGCGTTTATCAGCAGAAAAACGTTTGTAGTTAAATTATTGTAATCATAATGTCAATGAGACAAATTTAGACCAGAATAGATTGCAATGCCTAATTTGCACATGTTTCATAAGCGCGCAGGCTTATTTTAAACTTGTTTAGAAGTCCCTAATTTGGCGTTTGTAGTATATGTAACGTAATATAATCTAAATTAAATATAGACATACCCATTTCAAAGTAATAGCAAGGCGAATAAAATTAAAACATAACCCGTCTGAGGGGATGCTTAGTTTAAAAAACTATTTGCTCATATTTTTTGAATTAATATATCTACAACGTATGAAATTTATCTGTATTACGAGGTACAGGATTGAATTTGGTATGTTATACATTTCAGTACACAGAAAAGTATGTATCTTAAATAATCTTAGATCTCGATTATTTAGAATAATCTAAATAATCACACAAGAAATAATCTTATCATTATAGATGCTCTACTGGAGAGATTTATCAAAAATAGAAATGAGTACTGAATTCTTTCGAGCTACTCCCAAGTTATTCTGGAAAGAATTTTTCACAAATTTTACTTAGACTGGTCTTTTTTATTGTTGAAACTAAATTGATTTGTATGACAAAAATGTAAACAAAAAAATTATTTCACTTTTCACTAGCTGGAACTTCTTAAAATGAAAAGTATGCCATGCGCTATTTGAGATTGCAGAAAGAAAAATACATTTAGTTCATTTTAAGCTCTTTGATATCTATAAAATTTCCCACTAATTTTGATATTTTTGCAATTGACAAAAAGGGGTCACTCTTTGTCAGATACACGTTAGAATTCAGAAATTTCTTAATATTATTTTCATTTTAATGTTTAACTGCTGCTGCATCCTGTGCCATAAGGGATTAACAATTTGAAACAATTAGTTGAAATTTTTTAAAGGTAAAACCACACAACTGAAGTGTTTAAATAATTAAATACAATCACGGTGATTTTTTGCGGATGTCTGACTTTGTTTCTTAACACATTAGCTGGCACTATTCGTAAAATATATATAATTAAATGACTCCTTCTCTGCCATCTCTTAACACTTTAATCCTGAGGCGACTTTTTTCTATTCCCTTTAAAACCAGAACTTATGTGGAAGATGGAAAATGAATTTGACTCTCCCAACCTGGGTGGTCTTTAACCACACCACCTGTCCCCTGTTATAACCTTCTCTTAAGGCGTACGCAAATGGGATGTGTAGGCAAGGATAATTGCACCCTTTACCGCGCTAGTCTCCTAAGCGATCTCAGAACCTCACCTCCACTCAAAAGAAGCCAACCGCCTCAGACCGGCCTTCCTCGCTGTTAAGGGAAAATTTCTAGACCGCCCTGAACCGCCTCGCTCGATGTGAGAGGGTTAACTGCAGTTGAGAAGTGGTCATCTAATTATATGGATGGTTCGAATCTCATCGAATATTTGCAGCGAATGTGCTATAACGATGACTATAAATTTATCACTTTTTGTGCGAATTATATAATATTCAAATGAAGGATGTACTAAAAATTATAGTTTATACATTGAGAAAATTTCATCATAAATTTGCCAAGCAATTATATTTATTCCGATATTGCATTACTCCCTCCTTTAGGCTATCCCTCCACCATCTCCTAATATTCGGAGTCACCCGAAGTCAATAAAAGCTGCATTTGCTGAGCAATTTTTATGTTATTAGAAGGAAATCCTATTGCCAGAGAACGAAAATAAGAAGTGCTTCTCACATGATAGCTCTCAAGATCAATCTATGGATCATCAGTTACCGTATCTATCCTAAAGAACGCAGATGTGCGGCTATATAATATGAATCTCGTAGTAGTTGCTGTCCACTGAGCAAACTAATTGGAGGTAATTTTATCATATCTTTCTTTTTTCTGTACTATACTACTAGTAAATAAGAAAACCTATGGAATTGATAAAATGGAGTATTTATTTAATTTATATGCATTATGGTAAGTAAAAATTTCATGAGTAAACTTAGTAACAATTAATAAGCAAAAGTATTTTTGTACATTTCGTCATCTAACAAGCCACACCATCTATCCCATTTTCTTGAAATTTCAAAGAGGAAGAAAATACTCAATTTTTCGCAACGAATAGCGAATATTTCTGAATTTTGAACATCTGATGTAAAAATGGGGTTCAATGTTCCTACCAGATGTGAAAAAAATCAGAAATATTAGTTATTTTTTGCGAAAAAAAGAATATTTTCTTCCTCTTTGAAGTTTCAAAAAAATTGAGAAGGCTATTTTGCTTGTTAAGCGATGATTTAGTAAATAAAGGCTTTTATTAATTTTACTTTTCAATCAGCCGAGAAATTTAGCTCTAAGAACACATCATCGATGCAAGTTTGATTCTTCAAAAATTCTTTATCTGTATGAGCAAATATCACTTTTGTGTTTTAAATTTTCTTTATACAGAAGGCTCTCTGAATAAATAAATATATATTTAAAAATTTCATATAGCTGGCTTAACAAGAGTTTGAAATGCATGATCAACCATACGTCCAATTTAGAAATTTTCTATTTATTAACACTACTACTTAATAAAAGTTCATTAGACAATTTTTGGTCTGCAAAATTGTAAAAGTCGCGAACTTTTTAGAACTTACAAATGTAATTTCCCTGGTCCCACATTAAAAATTGAAGCTCATATTTCATATAAAGGTAACTTTCTCTGCAGTATACATGAGTAATGTGAAATGTAAATAATTAAATTTACCATGTAAACTCACAAAGAACTTATGATTTAGTTTTATTTCTAAATCTAAAAATTTATCACGAGCGTCTTTGTTAATGTTAATTATGAATTCAATGGCGTGTTACCCGTATTTGAAAACAATAAGATCATCTTTACACAAAAGGTGTTATGTTTATGCGATGGCAAATTTAGAAAGTTGTTAAAAAGCATAGAAAAGATTTTAAAAAAATGGATCGAAAGAGATTTAAAGAGCCAAGTTAAATAAAAAAACTTACAAAAATGCTATTGTAAATTTTGTTAGAAATCAAGAAAGTCATAAAACAGGGAAGAAGTTAAAGTCGCGTATTCATAGCAGCACAATTTATCATTTTTTTCTACATTAGTACTCCCGGAATAGTTGTAAAATATGCCAGAGGCAGTGCAGAATGCTTAGGGATTATGAATGATGGACACTAAACTTGTTTATCGATCGAAGTGCACAAACCACATCTTGATGAACCCGTTTGCCGGCTCCATGTGTCAATGGATTCATGAATCCGCTGAAAAGATCCGATGTAAATAATATCAATTAATTTCACACACATAAATCAAATTTTGGAAATTAATCCACGTAGCAAATCGGAAATTTAGAGGAAATACTCATTTATTTTAAATACAAATCCAATTAATCGTGGTGCAGTGCCTAGATATACAAGAGAAACAATGGAAAATGGCATAATACAGTTTATCATTCCGGTCTCTCAGGTTCGACGTCTTCTCGATCAACGTCAACTTAAGAAAGCTGTGTTCACTGAATCGGTTTCGAAGTTGTGGGATTCCATTTCGTTTTATCGCACTTTGCAATCATGCTGTAGAGAAAAAAAAAGCAATCTTTATGAGCCATCATGTGATTAAAAAGAAGTTTGCTTCAAAAAGGTATCTTTCGCTTTCATGGAAGATATAAAAGTTTGTTAAGTGTTCAGTGATTATTGCTTTGACGAGTTAATAAGATTGATTACTAAAACCACTGGGACTTAAAGATAAGAAAATATTCATTCAGGAGTAATTAACTAGTAAATATTATTAAAGAAGAATACGAAAAAATAATAAAGAATTGTTTACAGCTTATCTTTTTCTACAATTTTTCGTCATAATATCAGATATTTACAGTTTAGTCAAACCTGATTATATTTAAAGCAGAAAGATTAGAAAATCGTGAAGGAGATACAAACGGAGAGAAATGTCACATCTGATTATTTAGGGTCAAGTAATATTCTGGAAAGTATGTTAGAAAATTAATTCGGACCTTTATGCTGAATCTAGTAACCTTTTTTTATCTGAAGAAGAATACCTCATTAAAAAAATGTATTCATTACTTTAATTTTCTGCTTCTTGGTTTTAATTTTCGTTCTAGTGGTTTATTTCTTACTGTTCGAGTTTTAAAAATTAACTTTGCACGCATTGTTCCTATATTTTCTGAAAGTAAGAATATTGGGTTTTAAATATTACATCGTAATTCTTCTAATATTTAGACTTTATGGCATAATTTAGAAAAAAATATCTGTTTATAATATATTCTTATATTTTTATGATCAGTATATATATATATATATATATATAAACCAACATATAAACACAAAATAAAAACTCAAAAACAGTAAAAAAGGACAAAATGGCTATATATATATATATATATGTATACATGAAATAAAAGACAAAAAGTTAAATTTAAAAAATATCATGGCAAGCCACACTTAAGGAAGATAAACCCACCTATGATGATAAAAAGTGGCTTTTTTCTGCTAACGAAATACGAAAAAATGTAACACTTCTGTCGTTATCCCATCAGAAAGAACCCATTGTGAAGATTCTGGATTAAATGAAATACGCAAAAAGGTTGATTACAAAATCGAAAGTCAGAAAACCAAATACACAAAGCCTAGAATAAAATCAAAATAAACACAGAATCATTCACAAAATATGAAAACTTACCGCCCTTGCAATTCGTAAAAAAGACACCTGAGCTGCTCTTGGCTATGATAAAGGCTTAGTATCCGAATATGAGCCACTGAATGACACACGAGGAAAAACGGTAGAAAGCCGAAGCTGCAATCAAAGTTGCAGTGAAGACGGAAATTAACGTTGCAAATCGAAGAAAGAAAAGGAAGAAAAAGACGAAAAGGCTATGCTGGTAGCTTAAAGATTACAAAAATTGAAACTTGAGATAACGACGCAGAAAGTTATCCGGAATACGATTAAAAATAACTTGATCAAATAAAAGCTTAGGTTGACTCGATTTTGCATTTACACACGAGCGAATAGATTTTATACGAGATAACTAAGTGATAATAGTCTTTCAGTGAATATTAATAGAAACATTTG
>BGPR01054355.1:0-10226 GCA_013235015.1 Araneus ventricosus
GAAAACTAGCTTTTCCTTTTCACCGCGCTCATCCCCGAGATCGGATCGCACGCATTGTTGGCGGGAAAAGTAATAAATGATATTCTTTCGGAATTTTCGTCCCGTTGCATCATGGTAGGTGGATACGGAAAAATTCGAGGCTACCCGAATAAGTTTCGCCGAATGTGAGAAAATGTTCTTTGTCCTGTTTAGAAGAAATATATAATACTGTTCTTCACTGCTCAATTTGTTTTTCAAAAATGGAACAGTCCATAGACGAAGTATAATAGTGTCTCTAATATCGGGAGCTCTGCACTATTGGAGTTACTTTAATTCAACTTATTTTAATTAAAAATAAGTTGAAAAATTTAGCTGAGAAAGCTTAAAAAGATAATCTATTTGAAAATAGGAAACTGACTTTTTAAAGAACTTAACAGTACAATTTTCTTGAGAGTATCAGAATGTATAGTTCGATTTAAATGAAAAAAAAAGACTTTCTTTCACTCTTATTATTATTACTTTAATATTGTTGCTACAGAAACCTCAATTTGTGTCTGTTTTTATTTTCCTGAATCTTTTTAATTTTTACGAATTAGATGCTTAAGAATAGAGTAATTTCATTAGTTAACAATTACAGTTCTTAATAGTATCTAAAATTCAATAATTCAGAAAGTAAGCAATGCAGCTAGAAAGCGTCATATTTTTTCCGGACTTCATAGAAGTCCCCTTTATCATCACGGAATAATTTCTATTCACTTGATATAATTGTGACTATTTACGATCAAACGTCAATGCACCTTAAATGTGATTTCGGCATTCTATTTTAGTGCTAATATAAATGTACAGACTCATCAAAATTCCCCATACTTGGTGATAGTTCAAATTCCACTTGATCTAGCAAATCTAGATAAGTCCACCAATCAAGGGCTCACTATAAGGGGTGTATGTAGCATCCTCAGTTGAACAAAGTGGCCTTGGATAGGTATTCCAAGGGAGCATATGAGGTAGAAGTCGGACTTAGTACCAATATATGGGAGTAGGTAGCCTTCCTGGGCGACTTTCAGGGGAAATTGGCTCACATTTGTGTTTGGCTTGATGATAAAACAAGGAAAACCTCCTGCGAAATTTATTGCTAATGCGAGCGTCAGTTTTTCAGTTCTGTACACCCACAGGATAGAACCCGCAACCTTCTTCCGCCAGCCCATGTTCCTCAGCCATGGCTGCTTTGAGACGGATATAGTAATACTGAAATGTGGTCAGACGATGAAAGCGACATTTGAGCCGGTTCACCACTGTCCAAACACATTACGAAATTAAATTTTTTGACATCTGACTCCTGAAAATAGATTTTTATGTGCATCAGGCTCACGTGTACGGCTGATCTCCAGTTGAACGAAGTCTTGAACCCGAGTTCTTATTTATAAACGTAATATTTTTCTCTACTTTTAAAGACACTACAAATACTTTAATGAAAAGAGAAAGCCATATAGAAATAACTTCCTGTGAACTATTGAAATCATCGGTATAGTATTAAAAACCGAATGGTGGTTGAACAAACCTCATAATCGTGTTTGAATTTTAACTCGATGAAAAAGAATATCTTTCCTGAATCGACATGAAACAGATTTTTGAATGACATCTATCTCCTCTGTTGGAAAAGAATTTAGAAGCCCTTCTAGGAGGGCGCCATTTTTTTCATTTTTTTGTCTTGACCGAATCAGATCGGCAATAGTTCTACACCATCTTTTGATGGCAATTTTTCTTTCTTTTTTTATTACGGCTTGAAAAGAACTTTGGAATGAATAGGGGATAATAGCCTTTGTAGCTGAAAATCCTCAAACCTCCTTCTTCAAATCAAATTTCCTCTGTTTGTGGAGCAGTCTACAAAAATTTCGAGATTTCTCTTCTTTTCAGTTTACATAACTATAAAAAAGTCTTCCTTGAGCTTCCCCGTTACTTCAAAAATATGGCACGTTTTAGGTTTAGCTTCGTCGCACAGTAAAGGTAATTGAGTGTGCATTTTCGAACAGTAATATTTTTCCTTTGACTTATTTGATGCAATATTTGTAAAAGATCTACACTGTTGGTACAAACACAATATATTGAATTCCACTTTTCAAGTTAATTCCGTGTTTGAATAACTGTGAACCCATACACATGCATAGACAGATAATTTACCTTTAGTCGGATTTCATCCAAATTTTGACACAGAACTATGAATTTCCTGTAAAGACCACATATCCAATTTCATTTATGTCGCTAGCTACGTTTCTGATATATCATGTTCACAGACAGACCGATATGCCTAGGGTTACCTTACGTCCGTATTTCAAGCTCACGTCCGGACTAGTGTCCGGATCTTCAAAATGTCCGGATTTTCGGCTGTGAATCCGGCTAGAGAGAAATTTGGTTGTAATTGAGAAAATTGGACTATTCGAAAAAACTGACGCAATTCTGCTAATGAAAGAAAATTCATTGTTTACACTGCTTACTGCCATTGTTGGTGAGAAAGTGGATAAGCCTCCTTATATAGGCCCCAGTTCAAACTTTACTGTACTTTACTTTACACTACGAGAAAAATTAAAAGCTTTGGCAGTTTTCTGTTTGTTTACTGTAATTTTGAATTACCGAATATTATTAAAAATTGTTTATTCTTTGGGGATTCTGACATCTTAAATATTTTTTTCACTTCTTCAAACTCTGTGCTAGTGTTATGAAAGAGCATCGTAGGCAGCATTTAGAATTTTATACTATGCTTTGATCCCCTCTCCAAGATCCTTGAACCCCCCCCCCCCCCCTCCGATGTGTCCGGATTTCAACTAAAAATATTCTGGTAACCCTAGATATACCGCTTTACTTGACAGACAGAGCTTTGACGTTTGATGAATTAATTCCATTGCTTCTTTAAAATCCTGTTTAATTTTCTACCAAATTTAATTGAATAAGTATATTTACGTTAGACAATTTATATTAATCTATCTATATATACAAAACGCTAACATGCGTAGCACAGAAAAGAGGTTAATTTCTCTTTTGCCGATGGCAACGATCGGTTTGTTTATGAAACAAAACCGGTGCCCTCCTCCTTGTTAGACATAACTTCATAGTCATAGCATGCCACTTTATTCGTTCTGGTGTAAAATAACATTTTCTCGAAAAAAAAAAGAGTTTAAATTGAAGAATTCACAATATTTCTAACAATATAATGAAACTTTAGATGAAATTATTCAAAAGAGATAAGTTAGAAATAAAGCAGATGGGTTTAGGCGAGCCACAGATTTAAATCAACGTCAAAATAGTTTAAGTCAGCGAAGATAAAATCGTGCCAATTCTCAAATTGAGATGAACCTCACGGAACTTACTATTGTAAACATTGTATATTGGCTACTTTTCTGTTATGCTTACACCACTTGGCGCCTCTTTATTCTTGGCAAATTTTCTTGGAGCGCTGAATCGCCAGTTTGGCTCTAGAAGCGTCAGGAAAATCATGGTATTCATGTAATCGAGCGCAGATTATCTGCGCGGGATAAACTAGTTCTAATAATAATTTATATTAGCCCATTATCTTCCATTGCCCTTTTTTGGGACGCTTCTTTTCTTTTTATTTTCATATAAACGGTGCTATTTTTAGCTTTGATTGTTGCATCTGTATGTTGAACCGATTGCTATAAAAGGTACAAATTCTATAAAAATCAATTTCCTAATTGAAAAGATAATTAATACTAATTAAAAGTTAATTAATCAGCTTAATACAAAAAATTCTTAAATAGTGTTTTCTTTCACACTTTTTTCATGTCATCACGTCAATGTAATTTATTTTTGAAGAAGTAAAATAATAGAGTTTTGATAGATAATGGGTTAATGGTGTTGCCACCATGTGATGATTTTCACAGTTAGTAAACATAAGGTGTCAACAAATCAAATAAATGCTAAATCCCTTTGAAACACGACTTCTTAGTCATAACCAAGACCCAAGCATCGTGTACAATTCCGAAAAAATACACCCTATGTTTGTGCCATTTTCAAATAAAGCTGTTTATTTGCTGTCGAGGCTCCCAAGTAGCCTTGACGCCACTTTCGATGTTCAAAAGTTTCCTTTATTTATCTTTTGTTTAGCTTTCTGTGCTAGTGTAAATCATCGCATGGAATCTTCCCGCAACACATGCTTTGCCGTCTCGGTTCTTTTTTCGAATGTGAAAGTGTTCTTTCCTTTTTTCTTCATAAAGTGTGGGGTGTGGCAACACTAAGGGTTAGTCGGTGAAATTCGGGGTGAAACGGGGTCAGGTGGCTCGGAAAGGGCTGACTATTGTGCGACGGCGATGACAATTTGGGGAAATACGTGGGATGCTGGGAAAAACCACCCCTGTAAAGGGGTTACGCGGAGCACTCTCCGGCTGCTCTACTTCGGGCCAGATGAAGTCATTGGGCTATAAAAGTTAATACCACAAAAAGGATATTGAGTCACCGAATTTTATTCCCATAACCGGGACAAAGCTGTAAACTTGTAGTGGTTTTTGCAATTTTTGAGGTTTTCGTATTCGAAGTGCAAAGAGCAAAAGTCAAAAGTTTGACCTCAAGATTTTGGCGAATTGACCTCTCTGGATCCGACAAAAAAAAAAAAAAGGAATTAATCTGTCTGACCGTGAGTACGATGACTGAAAAAACTCCACGAGATATTAGGATGACATTTGATACTTGATCTTTAAACTAAAATTGTAGATCTGCTTCAAATTTTGGACAAAATCCATCAACGAGAGGTCTATCCTTCCACTTTATGTCAAAATCCGCGAACACGATATCGTCGCTTAAGGACTAACACCACCTATCTCAATGTTTTGAAATTTCAAAGAGGAAGAAAATACTCGGTTTTTCGCAACCAGTAACGTTTATTTCTGAAAATGTTTTCACATCTGGTAGGAACATGCGGTCTTATGTTTATATCAGATGTTAAAAAAATTCAGAAATATCAGCTATTGGTTGCGAAAAACTGAATATTTTCTTCCTCTTTGAAATTTCAAAAAATTGAGTTAGGTGGTGTTGCTTGTTAAGCGGCGATATGTCAAAATAGCAGCAAATTAGCTTGATGAAATCTGGTATATTGTTTTATCAACGGAATTCTATCTCTGTATGAAATTTTGGAACAAATATATTAAATCATTAACTGCCTGACGACATGTGTATTACATGTGTATGTGAACGAGGCAACTCAAAAATGGTACAAGCTAGAGAAGAATGAAATTTGGTACGTGGCTTTGATATCAAAATTGTCGATCTGCATCAAATTTTCGACTTAAGGCTGTCTTCGCGAAAAAATGAAGCGAAGGGCTCCACCGAACCCATCTTTTGGGGTAGAAAAAATTTGCTGATGATTACAAAATTTCATATGATTGTTACAGAAATATTATTCTACAATTAGTTGAAAGCCGTTTCTGTATAAAAATTATACGAAGGTCAAAATAAATATGCAAAGATGGATACAATTAATAATTACGAATGTATATTTCTTTTAGGAAAAAAACGTTTAACTACTTTGAAACTCAGTGGAGACATACAAAGTACTTTTTACCCCAATATATTGCTGTATTTTGTTTGCATTCATACTTCATTATAATTATAAACCGAATAAATATATTGAAATCATTAAAATACTCTTTTTGTTCGCTAGAGGGCACTGCATCTGATTCAGTCGAATCAGCGAAGAAGTGAAATTTTCAGGTTTGGCGGTTTTTTCACTTGACGGTTTGATACCTACTAGATTTCCCTTCGCCAATTTAAAATATAGAAACCCTGTTTAACCACATGGGGTCAACGCTGAAAAGGGACTTGCTTTTTTCTGGGATGTGTATGCTTGAGAGTAATTGATCCTGGTTTCATTGTTGTGAAAAAGGGCTTCTGTTTGTATTTACGTGGGTCTCCACACCACACCTCAGCCACAACCGTCGGTTGTGTCTCAGCGCGATTTTATTGGCTATTATTGAAACAATATTTGTTAGATAATTTGATATATTCCGAAATGTAATTAATAACTCGTACGCAGTTATACAATTAAGAGCTAAGGTAATTTTAGTTTTCCCTGTTGATGTGACTTTCAAATAAAAACTGAGCTAGTTCCAATCAGTTGCACTCTCATATAATGCAATAATTCATTTTAGAAAAATGTAGTATCATAATTTCTTCTATTATTATTCAGGATGTTAACAATTTTATTACTTTTTATTCAAATTCAACGAATATTACATACAAAATTATTACTTAGGTCGTTAAAAATTGTGATAGACTCTCAATCGTCAAAATTAAGCGTACTCAAATAGTTTTTCCTATTTAAGAAATATTATTTTGACAATAGGATACTTATTGGAGTTATACATTTTTTGAACTTCAACCCGAGATAGGAGGAGCGATGACGTGCCGCGTATGTGTACTCATATGGAATCAAAATGTGATTAAATTAATCAATTGACAAATTAATTTTGAAAACATCAAAACACTGTACTGTCATCGATAGTACAAAATTTTAAATCTCTTAATTCAGTCGTAGGTTAAAAGGACGAAGCTGGTACGGTTAGTACATCTGAAATAGGAATGGCAGTTCTTTGTCATCTGCATCTGTTAGGAGATAAATGCAATATAGTCCATAATATAACTTCGAAACTCCTTGAATCCTCGTTCATCCAGAAATTCAGTTTGACTCTTATTGTATTAACTGTTTTATTTGTTTAGTTTATTTAATATATTTGCGTTCCATTTCGAAACAACAGGAGGGCCACATCGGGACGCTTCTGAACCGTGGTCAGATGACGAGGACGATACCTGGGCCGATACCTTCCTCTCCGAACTTCAGCACCACATCAATGATAGGACGTTTGACCGTCGATTCGTTCGTTGACCAGATTACACTAGGTTCACATATATTGCGGTTCTTAGATGGAATCAGGTTTCGAATCTGGTACCATCCGGCCCAGAAGCCGAGCCTCTACCACCAGGCCACCTCGGGTTCTGTTTTTTTTAAAGGAAGTAACAAAAAAATTTACAAAGTAGCTTTAAAAAAATTAACTTTAAAAAGTTCCTTTATCCCAACTTTTCTAACATATGAAATATTGACACTCAAATGTTATAAATGCAGATTAATCTATCGAAAATAAATCACAATGAAAACATGTTGCTCATGCTTTTTGCACGTATCCTGATTTTTTATCAAGATTTTTGGTTACTTACTTTGTTCTTTGCTTTTTTTTAATTTATATCTATTTGTATCTTTTACCTTGAGTTGTTTCATTTTTGCAAAGATGGAATTTTTTAAATGTATTTTTCATTCACTCACTGGCGTGCTAAAGTTTTAAAATTTTGCACACTTATGTGCTCTCGATGATACTACATTGTTTTAATATTTTCAGGACTTAAATATCACTTAACTGATTAATTTAATTACATTTTTTCCATACGAATGACGCCACGCGGTGGAAAATTCCAGAAAATATTGATTTCAAGATTGCATAA
Organism: Araneus ventricosus; assembly: GCA_013235015.1. Taxonomy (NCBI): domain Eukaryota; kingdom Metazoa; phylum Arthropoda; class Arachnida; order Araneae; family Araneidae; genus Araneus; species Araneus ventricosus. Next base: position 7,477 of record BGPR01054355.1, read on the forward strand.
TATTCATAATTATGAATTATAAACTAAAGGGGAGGACCAAAGGAAGCAACAGAGGGTGAAATAATTCTGAAATTTGAAGCGAATCGAGAAGTTAGACCATTTAAACTGCATTAAAAATTTAGAATTTTTATAATCTTATGAAATATTTTTATTAATCATCAAATCAACGCATTTTTAATTATGGAATTCTTGTAATATTCTCATTTACTTGTTATAAAACTCCACTAGTCAATTTTATGAAGAAAAAAAAAACTTACTGAATTGTGCTTAAACTTTTACATAATGTAGTTAATTTCTACTGAAAAATAACTAATCGGGAATATCAGTATATAATATCAGATATCATTTCAGTCATCAGTATATAATATCAGAGTAGAAGTATCAGTACCGTCCTGCCTGTAAATCCCGTATTGCCGTCTGATTTTTTTTTTTTAACGTAGGACTACGTTTCTCCCATTGGGGTCTCAGGAAGGAATTTGATTCACATGCCAAAACGACACAAAAAACGTTATGTGGGAGATCCTCTATATCTCGATAAATACATATGTTAAAACGTAACTGATGTCTTATTTTAGAGATAAAAGGTAACAACAGAAGTTAGAAAACAAAACTGAAAATCGGAATTGTAGTTTTGCGACTAGTGAGTCGCAAAGTTGGGCAAAAATACGCATGAATTGGTGATGCGATCCTCTATATCTCGGTAACTACATATGTTGAAAACATAACTAATGTCTTATTTTAGTTCGATGAAGAGTTTCATATAGTTAAAGATGTTCCAATTATTGTCATGGGTGACTTTAATGTAGATGTCAAAAGGAATTACAAAGCATTCGGTTTAATGAAGAAGCATTTAGATTTGAACATGGTGCCAACAAATTATCCTAGTATTCTGGGAAATTCATATAATGATTCAACTTTTACAAGAAACATTAGTCCCGAATTATTAAATTATGCATGTTACTTTTCATATCATCGACCGATCCTACACACAATTGTAACATATCCACGCACGATTAAAGAATTCAAAACAAAAGAATTGACATTGTAATATATTTTATGAAGAAATTAAACAATTTTCATTGTAACCTTAGTTTCATTTTATTTCGCCAATTTAACATACATTAGCATTTCAGAAAAACCAAAGAGAATTGAGAGTAACTTCGAGAAATAAAAGAAAATAGAGTGTAACTTCGAGAAACAAAAGAGAATCACGAGTAACTTCGAGAAACAAAAGACTATCGCGAGTAACTTCGAGAAACAAGAGTATCGCGAGTAACTGCGAGAAACAAAAGACTGTCGCGAGTAACTTCGAGAAACAAAAGACTATCGCGAGTAACAAATAGAAACCGAGAAACAAAAGAGTCACGCGAGTAAAGTAGTCCTACGCCTTTAACATCAGCGGCTGTTTGAAAAATACAGTTTCTTGTCATTTTTTTTGTCCCGACTTGAAAACATTTCCTATTTTTTACTTATCCGTAATCAACAATACTAAATAGAAACTTAAGTAGATTTAATTTTATTAAAAATAACTTCTGAAAAATCCTTTATCTCAAATTTTAATTCGTATGAAATGTCACTCCAGTTTTGAAAACATAGATGAATCTGTCTAAAAAAATTAGAGGAAAAATATATTGTTTATATTTTCGCCTTCATTCTGATCTTTCTTTTAAAAATTTTTTCTGTATTTATACTGGCGGGAACCGTATGTTTTAGATACTTAAGCTATGACCCGGAGAAAAAAATAATTAGATAAATAACAATTTAGCAACTTTTGAAAGAAAAAATTTAAAAAGTATTTTGATGTAATAGAGTTGGATGATGTGTGGCTAAGAATATATAACCATGAGCTGTGTAAGTGTTTGATCTATACTTATGTTATTAAATTTATAAAATTACACAGGATAGGATGGGCAGCTCATATTATTTGTGTGCCAATTAAGTGCACACCTAAAAGGTTCTTTATTGCAAAACCAATAGATAAGCGTCATACGTCATAACTAGCCACGCGCCTTATAGACGTGAAACTTTCCTCCACCTCTCCAACGTCTAAATTATTTAGGGTTGAAGTTAAAAAAATATATTCTCTATAGTCAAAATAATCTTTTTTAAAATGAGGAAAACCTATTAGAGTATGATAACTTTTGATTTTACGTTCATCGCATTGATTAATATTATAATTATTATGATTTAATATACATAACTGGATAAAACTTTGCAATATGGAAGTTACTCCAAAATGTTCATATAGAGATATAAGTGCTTTCGCAAAATATTACAGAAGAAAATTGTGATACTATATTAGCATGAACTTCAAATTTTAATGGAATAATTCTCTAACACATTGTCAAGTATTCTATAAATTATATAAGTTTCGTATTATTTCGTGGAAAAATTTGTATATTATAAGCAAAAAAAAAAAAAAAAAAAAAAATGCGAAAAAATATGGGATTTTTAAAGAAAAACCATTAGTTAGCAAGTTTATTTACCAGAATAAACTTGCTATTTTTACAAAAATCCATGTAAGCAATGTGCACAGCAAATTAAACCATTGAAGAAATTTGTAAACCATTATCAGCCTTCTTATTTTGAAAGCCTAATTTTACAATATTTTCATAGTTTTAAAACATATGCAGTTGAAAAATAACATTAAGAATATATATAAGTTATTTTTCAAAAAAAATGTCTCTTTACACAGTCGGATACCTTAAATGCCCTCGTGACCGAATTTTCACAGTAAAATATGAATTAGA
>BGPR01054356.1:0-10225 GCA_013235015.1 Araneus ventricosus
AGACAATCAATTACAAAACATGTAATATAAATAAAATGGTAACAGTAATCAACCGTTTGAGGTTAATGAAATATTATTTAGAGTTTTTAGTTATGAAAATGTAAAGGAAAAATATTAAAGTCAAAATATTGTTCATCCTCCCACCTTGCAATTTGAAATTCGGAATTGAACATTGCAAAAGAATAAGAAACAAACACTGTTCTCACAGGTCCAATCGACGAGGGACTCTAACTGACCTTCCTGATTTGGTTATTGTGGGCAACTTGATGTCTGCTGGGATCCTCCCGTCTGATTTTACAGGTGCATCATCAAATGGAGTTTGTTCTGGGGAAATATTTTCGCACCGACAATTCTGATTGAATTCCGACGGAAGTTCTTCTGTAGACGATAGCTCCAAAGGATAAAGATTTTGAACCGTTCTTATGACTTCTCCATTTCGCACTTTAAGTCTGACACGTCAACTTTCACCGTCAGTACCTGGAAATAATTGTATGATTTTACCAAGAGGCCAATTTAATCTTTTTTTGTCATCGCTTCCAATTAAAACAATGTCTCCTTCTTTTAATTTACAACTTCTAACAAACTTTTTCCTTGATGTTTTCAAAGTTCCTAGATATTCTTGGCGAAATCTTTTCCTGAAAGCCTCGTAAACATTTTGAATATAACGCAATCTACGTTTATAGAAGTTCGGATTGAAATTATGTTTCACATCTAGCACTGAATTATTTTGTATTTCTCGTAAAAAGTTTGCAGGTGTTATGGCAGTAAGGCTTGAATCCGCAGATACAACTGTTAAAGGTCTGTCATTCAATATAGCCTCACAATTACACAAAACTGTGTACATCTGTGGCGATCCTGAATTCCTTCCAATGACGTCACTCTTGAAACTACTTACTTAGCTGCGCAATACACGAGCGATGCACGAGGCAGCAGACTAGATGTTCATGCACCAGATAACTGAATTTCATCTGTTTTGTGTTCCATTAATATCTAACTAGCACTTTCTTAATGTTTTAATAAATGTTGTTAATTTTTGTACCTAGAGTTGTGGCTCTAATTTCATGAATATTATGGATGCATACCTTTACATAATCAAGCATCCATACATCTCTTCATAATTGAGACAGGCTCTTCCAAGGATTTTTCTTAATACTCTCTTCATCATCCCTATTAGACGTTCCCAGACCATCCCTAGAACATTTGTACTTGAGGAATTATCTGTTGGGTCACTATATTCCCAACCACGTAATTCTAGCTTCCTTGTAGCTAAGGTATCTGAAGCAACTTGTATGAATTGTTGCAATTCTAACTCATTTTTTACGCTTGCTAAACAATTATCTACATAAAAGCTCTTCTTTAATTGCTGAATAACATCTACCTTATACTTAGGATTTCCATTTAGTTCTTTCAAAGTCGATTCTATAAGGTATTGAATCACGGAAACAAGCAAGAAAGGACTACTCGTGACACCAAATACTACCCTGCAATGTCTGTAATACTTCAGTTTCCCATCAGTTCCATACCACAAGAATCTTAAATAGTCTTTATCTTTAGGGTAGAGACTTATTTGTAGAAATGCTTTCCGTATATCTGTAGAAACTCCTATTCGATTCATTCGAAATCTGTGAAGGATTGAAGGAATCAGTTCAATAAGGTTCAGTCCTTTTTCTAGACAGTCATTAAGGCTAGGTGATCCTTTCTGTTTGGCCGAGGCATCAAAAACTAGTCTAATTCGTGTTGTACTGTTTTCTTTTACTACGTGACAATGCGGTAGATAATGGCATGGCAAATGAATTTCAGTTTTTGGCACTTCTTCTATGATGCCTTCTCGTTTCCATTCATTAAAAACTTCTCCATAAGGATCATAAATTTTTTCAGCTTTAAATCGTTTTACTGTAGAATCTAATCTTTTAATAGCTAAGTCATAGTTATCTTTAAATGGTAGATGGTTATCAAGCCATGGCAAACTGACTTGAAAGCGTCCCTCTTCGTTAACTTTTACAGTAGACAAGAAATGATCTCTTGCCTCTTCTTGAAGTTCCAGTTTATTTTTCTTCTCTGGGGGATCTAGAATACCAAGTGCATTTAAAGATCAAAGATCTGATATTAATGTTTCTTTATTCAACATGGATGTGACAAGCAGTGTTGAATTGTCTGAGATCTCGCGCATACCGTTTTTTTCCAAAAAAAGTCCATCCAAGTTTAGTTTCTATCGCAGCAGGACCTAAAGCAAGCAATTTAAAACCTCCGGTCATCAATTTGCCTGCAATGTCAGCTCCGATCAGTATTTCTATTGGCCCATCATTTTTATCAGAGAAAGAAATATTGTTTTCTCTAAGCTCCTGCATCTATTCGCCTTCACCGACTGGTGGTATACTTCCACAAATTACATCTTGTCCAAGTGCTTTAAAATTACAATGATATGTTCCATCGGTTTTAGACAAAAACACCGTGAAAACATCATGATTTATAATATCATTGCATGTCCCACCGAATAATGAATGGCTCAATTCTTCTTTACATGAACTCTCAAATTGCATTTCATCAGCTGTACATTTCAAAATATAAGATCTCTGTGAAGCTGAATCGATAATAGCACGCGCTTGGCGTTTTTTTTTTTTATCTCGCCCTCTCAAAGTAACCATTAGAGTTTGCAGTAACACATTTGGGGTTCTCGCCAAATTGGCGAGCGTTTCATCTCGCTGAGGTACCGTCTCTTTACTCTCATCTTTTCTGATATTAACACTAATTGGAGATTTTGATCCAGCTTGAATATTTCTGCACAAAAGTATGTGGTGTTTTTTGCCACAAATCACACACGAAGTTTTTCTCCTGCATTTAGCTATTACATGTCCTTTCTCTAAGCATAAATAGCAACTGCGACTGTTCTGAACAGCTTTTTGCCTTTCCTCGGATGGCATCTTTCTAGCTTTGAAGCAATCACCAGATTCGTGAATTCCAGAATAAAATATACATGCATTTTGATTTTTCTCAGATGTTGCTATTAGAGTAGAAGCAGAAGGGGCTTCTGTAAATTCTACACTGTTTTTGAAACCAACATGTGTAGTATCCCAGGGCTTAGGAGATTGATATTTTGTAAAACACTTAGTTGCAATAGATACTCTCTCTTCACCCTCAATTTCATCAAGTAGAAACAAAAGCAAACCATCTAAATCAATGCGATGTGTTGACTCTTTTTTATCATTTCGCTCACTACTTTCGGTCTCTCTATGACCACGACATAGCTCCGAATCTCTGCCATGCTCTTAGTGTATCATCCGGCAACGACGATTCGACTAAAAGATACAGCATCGCCGCATACTTATCTCTAGCAACACCTAAAACTTCTAACGCTCTAAGTTTTGATTCTAAGTTATCATAGAGTTTTCTTAAAGAAAATTTCTGCTGAGAATTCTTTAATAACACTAACGCAAGAAAATCTCTAACATAGACCTCTATCAGAAGTGTGCTATAAGCAAAGCCTGTGAACCGCGCGCTCAGCTGTAACTGTAGCGCGGTTGGTGTTTATGTTCAGAATCGAATGCTTGTAACCTGTGGCTATTGTGTGTGCGTCAATAAATGTCCATATGTGTTAAAAAGCTGCCTAGTTACATAACGCCTCAACACGCAAACAATACATGATGGCAGCGGTTAATTATTTTTGAAGTTCGCGAACATTTTATTGCTAAAAACATCGTCGAACGAAGTTCGGTAGAACGAAAACGGAAGTAGCTATGGCAGCGTTGTATATAAATCCTCCGGAGAACTTTACGTTTTCAACGCCTTGCAACTGGTCAAAATGGAAGCTGAGATTCGAAAGATATCGGATTGCTTCCGGATTATCGACCAAAACAGGAAATGAACAGGTAAATTCTTTACTCTATATTATTGGAGAACAAACAGAGGATATTTTTAGTTCTTTCGGTTTATCCGAAACGGAACAAGATGACTTTGATATTGTGTTGAAAAAGTTTAATGATCATTTTGTTGTTAAGAAAAATACTATTTTTGAATATGCACAGTTCAATAAACGTGTACAGCTCGATGGTGAATCAGTCAATACGTTTATAACCGTTTTGTATGCATTGTCAGAACACTGTGATTATGATGTATTACACGACGAACTCATTCGGGATAGAATTGTGGTTGGCATACGCGACAAGAATCTAAGTGAAAAGTTGCAGTTGGATGCAGACCTAACTTTGACAAAAGTGATTGAAAGGGTTCGACTCAGTGAAGTGGTCAAGGAACAACAGGGAAAATTGATCGAAAAGGACAGTGCGTCCGTTAACGCTATCTCGCCAAATAAACCGGCCAAATTTCTGAAACAGAAACCAAGCTCGGGGGAAAGAAAACAAAACGTGAAACACGATTTCCATAGAAAAAATAATGAAAATGAATCCCGCTTACATGGAGAATGTAAATGGTGCGGTAAACAAAGACATGATAAAAGAGTGTGTCCCGCTAGGAATGCCAGATGCAGACAATGTTCAAAAATAGGACACTATGCGAAGGTTTGTATTACCAAATCCCAAACAGGATGTTCTGAAGTGGCATATTTAGGGGTAGTACAGCTGGAAAGTAAAAACAAAACTAACATAGATTGGACAGTTACGGTTCAAGTAAACCATAAAAACATTAAATTTAAAATCGATAGTGGAGCTGATCACACTGTATTGCCTGCAAATGTTTTTCAGAATGTGTTCCAAAATGCTAAATTGGAACCACCTGATAAAATTTTATGTGGTCCAGATAGAAATCCATTGAAAACACTTGGGAAATTCAAGACAAATATTGAATACAAGGGAAAGAGATGCACTGAAGAAATCTATGCGATTTCCAATCTTCAAACGTGTCTTCTTGGCAAACCTGCACTGTTTTCTCTTGGCTTGGGTCCAAATTTGAATTCTATTTCCCAGATTTCTGCAGCTGATCCAAAAGCTAAATTTCCAGAACTTTTCAAAGGACTTGGGGTAATGAAGGGATGCTATTCTATCAAATTGAAACCAGGAGCTATCCCATTTGTTATCACTTCCCCCAGACGTGTTGCGATTCCTCTTTTAAAGCAAACTAAAGCTGAATTAGAAAGAATGGTGGAGGAAAAGGTTATCACACCTGTCTTAAAACCGACAGAATGGTGTGCACCGGTAGTAATCGAACCAAAAAGTGATGGTAACGTGAGGATCTGTGTAGACCTGATAGAACTCAACAAAAATGTTATGCGGGAGCTGCACCCACTACCCAAGGCAGAATACTCTTTAAATCTCTTGACTGGAGCCAAAATTTTTTCGAAACTGGATGCTAATTCTGGTTTCTGGCAAATTCCTCTGGATAAAAAGTCATCCTATCTCACCACATTTATCACCCCATTTGGTAGGTTTAGATTCCAAAGATTGCCTTTCGGTATCTCCTCTGCTCCAGAGCACTTCCAAAGAAGGATGTCTCAAATGTTAGAAGGTATACCTGGAACAATTTGTCACATGGATGATATTTTAATATGGGGATCTACTCAAGAAGAACATGACCAACGACTCACAGAAGTCTGCAAGAGATTAAAGAACTCTGGTATGACAATAAATGCAAAGAAATGTATTTTCTCTCAGACATCTATTAAATTTTTAGGTCATATAATAGATGGACATGGAATTCGTCCGGATCCTGATAAAATTGCTGTGATAGAAAATTATCAGCCGCCAAAGAATAAAAAGGAACTGAAGCAACTATTGGGCATGGCTAACTATTTAGCAAGATTCGTTCCTAACTATTCGGATATACTTTTTCCTCTGACTTCTATGCTAAGCAATAAAGTGACTTTTGTGTGGGAAGCGCCACAAGAAGCAGCTTTTCAGAAAATGAAGAAAATACTGTTGTCAGATCCTGTGCTAATGATCTTTGATCCAGGGAAAGAAACTACAGTTACCACAGATGCTTCATCGTATGGCTTGGGAGCTACAATTTGCCAAAAGCAAGCTGATGGAAGAAGATCGGTAATAGCCTATGCATCTAGGACTTTGACCCCAACGGAAAGTCGTTATGCACAAATTGAAAAGGAAGCCCTTGCTGTCGCGTGGGGATGCGAAAAATTTAGAGATTATCTGACAGGAATGCATTTTAAAATAGAGACAGACCACAAACCTCTCATTCCAATATTTTCCAAGAAAAACTTAGATGACTTGTCTCCACGATTACAGAGGATCAAGTTGCGAATGATGAAGTTTTCTTATACAATTGTACATATTCCAGGAAAGGAATTGTTCGCCGCAGATGCATTGTCAAGAAACCCTCAGAAAGTTCCCTACAAAAGAGAAGAATTGGAAGCCGAAATTGATGCGTTCATTCAAATGATTACAAGTTCTCTTCCAGCATCATCTCGCAGATTAGATGAACTAAGAGTTGCACAGCTGAAAGATGAGACTTGCCAAAGGCTTACTGTTTATGTACTGAATGGATGGCCGTCAAAGAAAGAAGTTGATACACTATGTGCACCATATTGTCAAAACCGTTATGAAATATCAGGTCAAGATGGACTGTTGATGAGAGGCTGCAGAATCATCATTCCAAAGTCACATCAAGCTGAAGTGCTGAATCAAATTCATGAAGGTCACCTAGGCATTACCAAATGTAGAGCTCGAGCCAGATGTTCTGTGTACTGGCCGGGAATAAGCAAAGTAATTGAAGAGAAAATAAAGAGTTGCACTGCATGTATACAAGAGTCAAGTAATCGCCATCAACCCTTAATTCCAGCTTCATTTCCAGAGAGACCTTGGGAAGTTTTAAGTCTTGATCTTTTTAAATACAAGAATTCATGGTACCTTCTGATTTCAGATTACTACTCTAGATACCCTGAAATTGCCAGGCTTGACAGACTGACTTCTGCTGAAATTATAAATCATTGTAAATCAATCTTTTCACGTCATGGAATCCCAGATGTTGTCCGTTCAGACAACGGCTCACAATTTGATCCAGTAAAGACTGTAGAATTCAAGGATTTTGCAAAAAGTTATCGCTTTACACACATATCAAGTAGCCCCAAATTTTCTCAAAGCAATGGGCTAATAGAAGCAGCAGTGAAAACAGTCAAAGCTTGCATAAAGAAATCTAGAGATCCTTATCTTGCATTAATGGCCTATCGCGCAACTCCTTTAGAGAATGATTTTAGCCCTTCGGAATTGCTTATGGGTAGGAGAATCAACACTACCTTTCCTGTTGCTAAGACCCAACTACAGCCATACTCAGTGAACAAGAAAGTTCTCGAGGCTAAAGAGGAGAGACGAATAGAAGGCCAGAAAACGAACTATGATAAACATCACTGTGTTAGAAATCTTGATGAATTAGATCCAGGTCAGAACGTGTGGATTACTGATAGAAGGGTAACTGGGAAAGTTGTGCAAAAGACGCCTTACCCAAGATCATACCTAGTTCAGTCCGGCAGACGTGTTTACAGAAGGAACCGAAAGCACCTGATCCCCTCACCAGATTTTCATCCAGAACCTGAGCCAGAGGACGACTCTGATGTCACGGGATACCAACACTCTCCTGCCTATGCCGATCCAGAATGTCCGCCTTTGATGTCATCACCCCAGTCTCCAAAGACTTACCCTGAAAGAGCTAGCTCATCTACAGAAGCATGTCCTGATCCCTATGTGACCAGAAGTGGTAGGACTGTCCGACCTCCTGAGAGACTTGACCTTTAAATTACAAAGGAAGGGAGATGTGCTATAAGCAAAGCCTGTGAACCGCGCGTTCAGCTGTAACTGTAGCGCGGTTGGTGTTTATGTTCAGAATCGAATGCTTGTAACCTGTGGTTATTGTGTGTGCGTCAATAAATGCCGTTTGTGTTAAAAAGCTGCCTAGTTACATAACGCCTCAACACGCAAACAATACAGTCTTCCTTACCAAAACGCGATTGTAGTTGTTGTAAAGCTTTGCTATAACTTTCACCACCGGGCGGAAAGCTTTTAATTAACTCTTCGGCAGATGATCCTTTTTCCATCGATTGCAATAAATACGCAAATTTATCATGATCATCCAAATTAGGATCGGTATCAATCTTTTTAAACTGGCCCCAATATCCTAACCAGTTCTTGATGTTCCCATCAAAAGTTGGAAGTTTAAGCTTAGGATATCGAAGAACAGCATTTTGAGTAAAACTTTCATTAGTAAGAGAACTGCTATCTTTTTCCAGCTAAAAGTGAAGCTAACTTGGATTCTGCTATTCTCCACTTGTCAATATAATAATAATATAGCATTAAGATTCGTCAAACTCATTATTTATTATAGTTTCATTATTTTCAGTTTTGATTTCCTCTCTATAAGTCTCTTCCATCTCTAACATAGGTTTAGCTTTCTCTTCAATTAACCTTAGTTTCAAAATTCTTTCATTTATCGATAAATCGAACTCACTCTTCTCAAAATCATTTAAAGCTTTTGTAAACAATCTCCTGAACTGAGATCGTTTCCACTTTAGAACATCCATTATAAACAAATGAAAGATCTCTACTTACAGGTAAGAATCCTGGTCACGGACGCCAGATGTTTAAAACTCTCTCTAAATTATTACTCTAAAAACTAAAATAAATTCTTCATTCATACTCTAAATAAGAAATCTCCAATTTACCGACTGTAAATGCCGTTTTTATTATATGAAGAATACAAAGTTAAAGATTTAAACTCAAATTCTAAAGACATTTTTCTACTCTATTAAAACAACGTTGCCATTCTTGGAAAACTAACTTTTAAAACATAGATAATATAAACAGACAATCAATTACAAAACATGTAATATAAATAAAATGGTAACAGTAATCAACCGTTTGAGGTTAATGAAATATTATTTAGAGTTTTTAGTTATGAAAATGTAAAGGAAAAATATTAAAGTCAAAATATTGTTCATCCTCCCACCTTGCAATTTGAAATTCGGAATTGAACATTGCAAAAGAATAAGAAACAAACACTGTTCTCACAGGTCCAATCGACGAGGGACTCTAACTGACCTTCCTGATTTGGTTATTGTGGGCAACTTGATGTCTGCTGGGATCCTCCCGTCTGATTTTACAGGTGCATCATCAAATGGAGTTTGTTCTGGGGAAATCTTTTCGCACCGACAATTCTGATTGAATTCCGACGGAAGTTCTTCTGTAGACGATAGCTCCAAAGGATAAAGATTTTGAACCGTTCTTATGACTTCTCCATTTCGCACTTTAAGTCTGACACGTCAACTTTCACCGTCAGTACCTGGAAATAATTGTATGATTTTACCAAGAGGCCAATTTAATCTTTTTTTGTCATCGCTTCCAATTAAAACAATGTCTCCTTCTTTTAATTTACAACTTCTAACAAACTTTTTCCTTGATGTTTTCAAAGTTCCTAGATATTCTTGGCGAAATCTTTTCCTGAAAGCCTCGTAAACATTTTGAATATAACGCAATCTACGTTTATAGAAGTTCGGATTGAAATTATGTTTCACATCTAGCACTGAATTATTTTGTATTTCTCGTAAAAAGTTTGCAGGTGTTATGGCAGTAAGGCTTGAATCCGCAGATACAACTGTTAAAGGTCTGTCATTCAATATAGCCTCACAATTACACAAAACTGTGTACATCTGTGGCGATCCTGAATTCCTTCCAATGACGTCACTCTTGAAACTACTTACTTAGCTGCGCAATACACGAGCGATGCACGAGGCAGCAGACTAGATGTTCATGCACCAGATAACTGAATTTCATCTGTTTTGTGTTCCATTAATATCTAACTAGCACTTTCTTAATGTTTTAATAAATGTTGTTAATTTTTGTACCTAGAGTTGTTGCTCTAATTTCATGAATATTATGGATGCATACCTTTACATAATCAAGCATCCATACATCTCTTCATAATTGAGACAGGCTCTTCCAAGGATTTTTCTTAATACTCTCTTCATCATCCCTATTAGACGTTCCCAGACCATCCCTAGAACATTTGTACTTGAGGAATTATCTGTTGGGTCACTATATTCCCAACCACGTAATTCTAGCTTCTTTGTAGCTAAGGTATCTGAAGCAACTTGTATGAATTGTTGCAATTCTAACTCATTTTTTACGCTTGCTAAACAATTATCTACATAAAAGCTCTTCTTTAATTGCTGAATAACATCTACCTTATACTTAGGATTTCCATTTAGTTCTTTCAAAGTCGATTCTATAAGGTATTGAATCACGGAAACAAGCAAGAAAGGACTACTCGTGAC
>BGPR01054357.1:0-10225 GCA_013235015.1 Araneus ventricosus
ACGATTTCAGCTAGAGATTTCCGTGGTTGGGGGAGTACGCCAGATGTTAAATGAACGATTCCGTTAGTTGCGAAGTTGTTCTTGCCACTAACAGGAACGCAGTTGGCGGTCACCACCTGTGCGATAGCATTTTTAAAATTTCAAGAGCATGTAAGGGAAAATTAAACTGAATCCTGTTTAATAAGTGAAGCTTGATACAATTATAAATGTACGAACCATTTTTTAAAAGGTGAAATATTTCACTATCATATTACTACCAAAATGTGAAACCTACTGGTGTGGCGTGGAAGTTTGGAGAAGGGGTCCTCGTCATCTGACCATGGTTGAAAATTACGAAGTCTGTCCCCAAGCAGCTCTCTTGTTGCTTCAAAGCGGGACGTACGCATGTGTGATGTTTTTATAATCAATAAGGCCAGATAGTTGAAAGACAGTTTTGATTTTGCAACTAGTAGATCGCGGGATCTGATTTCAGACTACCATCTGAGAAAAAAAACAAATGAGAAGCTGTCTGATTGCTGATGAAATGTCTGATTGATTTAAGTCCCATTTTGAAGTTACTCGAAGGTTAATCAAGGGCGGACTTAGAAATTGTGAACATAGTCTGATGACGATGTTGATATCTCAGTCTGTGTACTAGGGATGGCGGTTATTGCAAAATCGGTTTTCGGTTAAACCGGTTTAACTTGGCAATTGAAACCGCTCAAAATAACCGGTTTTCGGTTTTTTTTATTATTATTAAAGCAACGTTTGTGGACAAAATTTTTTATTAATAATAATATACAATTAGTAAGTATTAATACAATAATTAATTAATGTAATAAGTAATGATTATAAATAAGAAATTAATACAATAAGTAAGTATTGTAGACAAATAAAAAAGAAATTAGAGAGTACAGACGTAAATAATCGTATTTTGTGTTGTTTGTGTCTATATATATAATAATAATAATAAAAAAACTATGTCGACATTTTTATAGAGACCCCCGGTCTTATTAATTATATTTATTAAAATATTTTTTGCACACTGAAATTTTAAACAAAATGTTCCACTCTTTGCGACCAAAACTAATCGAGTTATGAAAGCTAGATCATGACTGTTTTAGACCATCTCAATGTCCGCCTCGAGGAAGCGGTGGTCGTTTATTGGCCTAGAAAGATGATGAAATTCAAAACTTCATAACTCGAACCTATAATCGAGCCTATCTTTTAATAGCTGATTTTGCCGTGTTTTTTCCCCCGGTTTTTGGATTAAAAAAATAACCGGTTTAAACCGGGGCAAAAATTAACCAAAAACCGGCTAACCGAAACAAAAAACTCGGTTTTCGGTTTAAACCGGTAGGTTTTTCCCATTCCTACTGCGTACCCCTCTCCAAACTCCCACACAACGCCAGCGGAAAGGCGTTTGAATCACAACTAACATAATGTGCGTCCAATTCACAGACACGGCCAATCTCTAAAGGAATCGGGTATCATACCCGAGATCCTCCGATCTTCAAGCCGAAACTCTGCTGCCAATGGAATGCTTGGAACAGAATATATAAGTTTCCTTTTGCAGAAGAATTTCCTTCTGAAATTTAGACGATTTTGAATTTCATTCGTATTTTGTATCATAGGCTTTAGTTCATCTATTAATATTTAATAAAAAATATCTATCCTATTAAAATTCGAAGGTAAACAAACATATGTATCGATGTTCTTCTATCTTTTCAAGAAACAATGAATCCTGAAACAAGCCGTAAGTACCAAAAGATGAAAAATAATCCAAGGAATCCATTTCGACTATTTAAATTCCGAAATTATAATTAGTTAAAAAGATATTAATTAAAAACGTCAAAATGAATGAATTGACGTGCTGCCATCTATTGGCAGCATGGTGAATTCATTCACGGCGGATTCTTTTTCAACCTATTATTAGTTTTCGCATCCGGTGTTGCATTTTTTTATTTATTTAACGGAAGTTGGGATTTCTTTTTGAGCGAGCTTCTGTGTTTGGATTTATTAACAATGGAAAAAAATCGTTTTCATACTTTTTTCTTTCTTTTTTTGTATTAAAGTGTTTAACTTCGTAATGTTTGTTAGGAAAAGTAAGTGACAATATTTGTTGATTGTAGAGAAAAACGGAGGCGGGGCATATGAAAATATATGAATCCCAAGTTCTCACGTGACCTCACTTTTCTCCGTCCGGGAATATCCTATTATTCGTGATAGCGCGTACAACTCCAGGCCACACATCTAGTGACAAAATAAAACACGGACAGCATTAAATTCTGGTGCATCACAGACCTTTGCAAGTACATAATTTTGAGAATAATCTGGAAGTGTGAATAGCTTATTTTTAATATTAAAATTCAGAGAATTCTCTGCAAAATCTAGCAAAAGGGAAAAAACCTTAAGAGAACTTCAGAAACAAATAATTATCTTACAAATTCAAATTTCTATCTCAAATCTTTATTGCAGTAACCTGCTTTCTAAGAGGTCTTTAGAGAAGGTTAATATTATTTTATTCAACTTACTCATAAAATTTGGATCTATATTTAAAATAGTTAATTCCGACCTAATTCTTTATTAAATAATATTTATCAAAAATTTATCATTACGTTTATAATTACAAAGCATGCGATGCGATACTTTACCTCATGAGCCGGTACATATTTGTTAATTCGAATTTGCGCTGCGTCATCAAGTGTTTTTAGCAATTGTTCGTTTTCCAAAACATCAATGTTTTCGAATCCTTCGACGATGTGGCTTTTCGTAATCGAAGCTGTGTCCGTAAGTCTCTTGGCTGGATTGATTGCAGATATTTCATTCTGTAAGCAAAGACAGTATGAATGTAACATTTTCAAGCGGTTTAATTTATTCACATTAATAAATGGCAACACTCAATAAGAAACTAATTAAGAATGATTGATTAAGTCGGTAATTTAATCTTAATTCACAAGCTGCATAGTTGGAAAGGGCAAATGATATTTTTACAGTTAAAAATAAAATGCTAGCCTGAAAAATAAGCATCTACGTTTAAAACCAGCGGGAGTGGCCTCCCCTAAACTTTCTCGTATACTTTTCAAACATTTGTCATTTCCCTTCCCCCTGCGTTGATAAAAAGTTCGAACCAACTGTAACCCAGAATGCAATGACTATCAGAAGGTTTTCATTGTTGATTATAGTGATAGTAAAATATTGAGGTGAAGAATCATATTCAAAAAGATACGTATGTATTAAAAAACTTCGCAATATTTATTTTTTTTTATCAAACTCTAGCAATGCAAATTCCGCGTGCGGAGAAGAAAACAGGAGAATAGCTTGCTCGCTGAATAGCTTGCGCATGCGCAGAGATTGCTTCCAATACGCAAGTAAAACGAGACGCCCTAAATGTTTGCTTCCTTACAAAATCTCGCCGCCAGAATTGGTTTTTGGCAAACTGCCAAGTTTTCGGAGTATCCCTTCTTTGCATAGGCTTTTACGCATGCGCATGGAGTTGAACAAGTATGCTATTATACAGACCGACAGACAGTCAACCCTTTGACGGATTTGGCCCAAACTTTTATACGGGCCTACCTTCAGGTTGATAAAGCTGTGTACAAAATTTTATCCATCTAGGTATTCAGGTTTTTGAGTTATAGTGCTCACATGAACGTGGACAGACAGACAGACGGACTTCCCGTAGACGGATTTTGTCCAAAATTTTATAGAAACCTACAAATCGTGTGTAAAGATCACATACCAAATTTCAGCCCTGCAGCTCTAATAGTTTTCGAGTTATCGTGTTCACAGACAGACAGACACACACACACACAGACAGACAGACATAATTCCCAAATTGTGTTTTTTGGACTCAGGGAGGTCTACCGTGGCCCTCGAGAATGAGCAACTTCCAGCAATGAATTGCCGGGGAAGTGCGTAACCATTCTTTTTGGCAATGAAAGTCCGCCGACTTATTAATGCGCGTCAGCTTGAAAAGTCGGCGGGGGGCTGAAACTGCTTGCGAATTCAGTGTTCGTGGTCCATCTATCTCCGGGTCACTCCGAGAAAGAGTGGACCGGGCCATTACGCCCGACGGGAGGAAGTACTTATGAATTCCCGACATGGTCCCGCAGCTCGAGTGACGGCGGAATATTGACATTCGTATGCCTCAAATATTTGCCCAACTCTCGTTCCCCTGGCCACAAAAGGAACGACAATTATGCGAATGACTGCCGACGACCTACTCCAACACGACAATTGCATTTCCACAATGACGCCCTCACTTACCACACACACCCCTGCACCCTCGAGGGGTCCTCTCCCCTTTTCTCCACTTGCGGGATTAGGCCCCTTAATGACAGCGCGTCGACGATTAAAAGCACAATTGCCAACTTTTGAATGGAAAAAAGTGGTGAATGAAAGTTTTTTTTTTCTCTCTCGGCTGGATTTTGGTAAATTTTATCATATACCTGTTGTATAAAAGTAGAAAATTTCAATGTCATTAGATTTATCAATGTTTAAATTACACGTCAACTTACGAAGAAGTCTTGTTGAAGTATTTGTAGAATGTGTAGAATTCGTGTCGCCCATGGAATTGATAATATTCGAGGCACAATCGTTTTATCGGCATACCATCGTACCATTTTCAGAATTATTTAAGCTCAGATGCATAGAAAAAGAGACAACTGAAATAGAGTATTTTGTTCTGGACTATCTCTTAACTGATTTTATTATGCACCTATCGCAATAAATCAGGAAGCCTCTGGAATTTTTGAGAATTTTTGCAAGAGAAACACTGAAAAAGAAATTTTATGCTTCCTGTATATATGTAAAATTCGTTATTTCCGTGTACTTGCGAATGAGTTCGCTGTAATCATTATCAGAATGCCATCATACCATTCACAAAATAATTCACATTAAAATAGAATATTTGTCCCAGGTGACGGTTGACTTGCAAAGCACAAAATGAGAAGTTCATTACCTTGAAATGCAGCTCGTGGGGAAGATGGTAATATAATTTGCTTTATTAAATTCATGTCCCATTGGATACGGTTCTTGAAGTTTTGTAATTACTAAAGATGACGAAGACACCACTTGAAATACCGCGTCGCTCTTGATATTTTCAGACAGTAGGGAAAATGATGAAGCTTATATGAAAATTAATGCACAGTAGACCCCGTCTATACGAAGTACATTCAAAAAACCAGGCTTGAACGTGTGAACTTATTAACCCTAAGCCAACCCTGTATCACTACACCTTTCAGTCTCTAGCATCGAAGGTTATACAACAGATGTCTTGACACGGAAGCTACAAGCCTAGATTTCGTCCCCGACTGCAAAATAGTTCTAAAAAGTTAACATGCTAAGTGTGGTATTGTTGGTGCTCACCGCTTGGATAAATTGCATAATTAAATAAGGGGAAAATATCTTTCCAGCAGTTGAATTTTCGGTCAAAATTTCAGTTGTAAATTCCTTCCTTAAAAAAATATAAGACAGATAAAAAATATTCCTGAAATTTCAGATGTCAGTTAAAGTGTAGCTTGTGCGAGAAATCACACTATGATCCCTAAGGATGGTCTTGTTGCATATTGTGCCTATACTAAAAGCTATTAATTTTATAATCTTAAGATAGTATGAAAAAATTTCAAAGTATATCTTAGAGATATTAATCTTTAAACGGTCGTTTCACACAAACACACTCCCAACATAGCCGTCGTGTTGCTTCAAAACAGGACGTAAATATAACTAAACTAAATTTCACACACACAAAAATTGAGTAGGATATTCTTAAGATAATTGGAAAAGCATTAAAAGCTGGTGACCAAAACTCCTGGGCACATCGATAAATAAATGGTTAGTACAGTGTTTTCAGTCTGGGGCACTTTTTGATAAATAATCAAACAGAAGGGACATCAAAATTAAAATATAGATACATTCTATTAATACCAAAACAAAATAGCACCCTACAAAGTTAGGAAAATAATATAATGAATTTATTTTAATCTAAACGCGAAAATTCAGTCTTTTATTTCTAATCCACTCATTTTAAGGCATTTTAATTGAAAGACAGTCTTCATACAATCCGAAGTCGTTTTATTTTATAATTTATCGTTTTGAAATTTATCTTACCGTCCACTCAGTTTCGGTTCTTTCATTATATATATAAATCACACACATATATATAACGTAAAAGAGAATGTTTTTGTGTAAAGTAGACATTTTAAAAGATATAACACTCGCTGAAATTCAAAAATCAATTTATTCTTATCTTGACATATCATTAGAAACAGACAAGATAGGACACCCCTTCATGCCCCTGCAACTATAACCTTTCGGTTATTTAAACAGTGTAGCGGACCTGAAGTGGAAGAGAGATCAAAAGACGCTCCCAAGCTATCTCTCGCTCTGATCAAAGACCTGAGGGGGTATTTTCAGTATGTGGTTGACAAGAGATGTGTCCAATTACATTTTACAGTACAACGTGGAGATTCGTCGAAATCTCGATTTCGAATTTTTTGACGATTACAATACTTTCTCATTGCATACTTTGTATACGAGAAAGTAAAAACGAATGTCATTTTTTATTAACTATTTAAAATTCGAAAGTTCACAAGAAACGAGGGAAGGTAGAGAAGAAACTCACTAAAATTGTATGAACAAGCATGATTAAAATTGAAGAGAAATGTAGGTTCCAAAATATTAAAAGGCGCAAAACGGCTGGATTAAATATACTAAGAGATAATTTATTTTTGAGACTTTTATTTTTTATGGAACTTCTCTTTTCTTAATGACTGGTGAAATTTTAACAACTTTTTTAAAAACTAAAAGCATTTTATAATTTAGCATAAAATGCTGGTGATTGTAATTTATTTAGGTTGGTATCTCGAGTCTTCACTACGAAAACTATACCTTCATTAAAAAAATTAATATTTCAGCCTTTTTAATTCTACAGTGTACGAAATCTTACGATGGATGAATGCGATACCTCCAAATTCAAAGTCTTTACATGTTCAAGAACAGAACATTGTCCCCATTCCTCCATTTCCTTCTCACAGGCAATCCATGTAATTTCTAAAAAGAAACCAACCCTGGGGGATGCAATCTCATGGTTCAAAACCCCAAAGTTTGCGTTAGTCTTGCGAAATTGCCTATGTGGAAGTCCCAAATGGAAAGCTATTTGTATCTCAACTCCCTAAGTCCCCTTACTTGGCCCCGTTCTCCCTAAATGTGCCCATACCGGAACTCCATTGCACTCTCCTTGCTCACTAGGGACTGGTAACCTGTTGCGCAAAAATAAGGACATACTACGTCTTGCTTTCGAAATTACAGAGTAAATATTGCAGAGTATGTAGCGATGGCACACAGGGCCAGATTAAGCCATGTAGGGGCCTATAGGCAATGTAAGTTTCGGGGATCACCACCCCAATTTCCAAAACCAGATATTTTTTATTGATTTTAATTTAATCTCTATATAAGCAGTTTTTGACTAACAAATATTATGACAAACTGAGAAAACAAAACTTTTTTTTTGCGGGTCATCTTCAAATTAAAAAAAAAGATGGTAAAACTTTTAAATAAAATGGTGAAAAAAATTATAAAACTTTTTAAACAAAATTTCTAATATAAAGTATGTCAGGACTGTTGACTTGTGACACATTGATCTGCTAACGAATTTGAAAACATAGAAAAAGAACCCACGAAAATAACGTTCTGAAATTTCAACGATACTTGATTTTAATTTCAGTAAATCCGATTATGCAGCTCTTATATATTAAATAAAAACCATGAAAGTAATTTTAAAAAATAATAATCGCGGGGCCCCTAAAAGTTGCTGAGCCCATAGGCAGTTGCCTGCATTGCCTATTTGGTAATCTGGCTCTGATGGTACACAAATTCACTGTTGTCGAACTGTAGCTGGGGATGGAATTAATATTATAAGGGATTTTACTCGACATTGGCTATTCAGGGGTTTTTTTTAGCTTCTTTAATCAGCGGAATCGCTATTTTTCTCCATTTTTTGGGGGGGAGTAGTTATAATTATATATAGCTTTTTTTTTTACTTCTACTCATTTTTCTTTTATTAGTTAAAAGCTAACAGTTTGACACAAGTTCCGCCTATTACGTCGGTGAAAATAACAATCAGGAGTGTTTGTCCGTAATAAAAAAATCTTCGATCATTAACCGCTTTGTTTTTGTACATTTTTTGCAATTTTTCATATTTATTTTTAATTCTGTTTCTGCTTTAATAAAAAATGCTCATTCAAAGATATTTCAAAGTGTTAATTTAATTTTTTTCGTTTGTAATACTAACATGGATATATCTGATTTTTAAACAAAATTTTCGAACTTAAAAAAAATATTAATTTGTAAAGCAATTTTAAATTTTAACACTAAGCTTTAGGATTAGTTAAAGTGTGTTAAAGAGTGTGTTTCAAGTTGCAGGCAAATATTTATTTGATTTTACCAGTACATGGTGTAAACCTACTATATTGTTTAGCATCGGGTTCCGAAACCCTCCGCGCTTTTGCGCATGACCCGGGCGGAGTTATTTTCATCAAAATAGGGAAAGAGTGAAGAATGGAGGGGGAAATGTTTACATTTTACGAAGCGTGGTCTAACAAAGAACTCCAGAAATGCGCTCATATGACTCATTGCCTGACACCCCTTTCCGGTATAAAATCGTCCAAAAATGCTAGTTTCGGAATTCGTTGTTAAACAGTACCATTAACTTTGATGAGAGAAGAAAGGAGATGATACTTTAATATAGTTGTCTCGGAAAGATTAGGCAATTTTTCATTAAAAAAACCCCCAAAGCTGAAGAAAACATACGTCCTTCTATACTTACATCTTCTGTTTCGTCTTCAAAGTCTATGATTGCTTCATTCGATGGAGTAAACACTGTGTAATTGGCCGTTTTCAGTTGATCCGCCAATCCCGCATTTTCAATCCACTGGAAGAACTTCGTCCTTTCCAAAGACTTCACGGTGTCCACAACATTCTCCATTTTCACTGTATGAGGTGAAAAAAGAATTGATTTCATTACGTTTTCATAAATATCTGCACATATATATTTTATTTTTAGCGTAAATACAAAGAAAAAAATATATAAATTTCATTTATTGTTGTATCAAACATTATCACTTTAAGTATGTACTGTTTCCTGTAGTGTTCCTTAAACATCGATAGTTCAGCTATCGATAGTAGTTTTCCTAAACTATCGACACCTTCAAAACTCTCGATATTATCGATAGTTTTCTCTCCGGCGATACGATCGATAGGTGTTCTTCCAGTCGATAGCTTAGAAACTATCGATAGTTTTCTCTCCGGCGATACTATCGATAGGTGTTCTTCCAGTCGATAGTTTAGAAACTATCGATTGTCCCTGTCGATAGCTTAAAACTATCGACTGAAAATGCACCTATCGATAGTATTGACCGGGTGAAAACTATCGATACTATTGATAGTATCGATAGTTTGAGAAAGTCGATACTATCGATAGTTTTCTCTCCGGCGATACTATCGATAGGTGTTCTTCCAGTCGATAGTTTAGAAACTATCGATAGTTCCAGTCGATGGTTTAAAACTATCGACTGAAAATGCACCTATCGGTAGTATTGCCCGGGTGAAAACTATCGAAACTATTGATAATATCGATAGTTTTATAAAGTCGATACTATCGATTGTTTCAGTCGATAGTTCCGAAAGCCCCTACTATCGACTTGGCTTCGATAGTATCGATAGTCTATTGATGTTTAAGGAACACTAGTTTCCAGGGCTGTTCGGCCTAATGGACTAATTGGGCTGTAGCCCAGAGGCGCAATTGTTCCAAGGGAGACTAAAATTTTATTAAACTGATTTTATTTTAATTTTGTATCAAAAATTTCGTTATAAATTTAAATATAAATATGATTAAGGCTTGCAACCAGACAGTCACAGAATTTTTGATGTTCCATAAACACGTATATTAGTTCAAAAACAGAGTCAATGTTTGAATATTTTTATATTTATTACGTAACCGTTTAAATGAATCAAGTTTACGATTGGGGGAGGCGAAATCTGGCTTACAAAATCCTATTTTTAAAAGACACCAATTTGCAAAATTGTAAGGCATTAATCAGAGAACAGCCGACTTTTTTTTACTTTTCTATTATTTCATTTGGTAGGTATTTTCGTTGGATCAAATTTTTAATTACGGTTCTGATGGAGCACAAAATTACTCTAGACAAGGGCGCTCAAATTTATCAACTTTTCGCGTTCATTGGTT
>BGPR01054358.1:0-10225 GCA_013235015.1 Araneus ventricosus
TGCAAGTTACACTGCTGCCCCCCCCCCCTCCGATTTTATTTCTCTTACTATTTCTGTTTTAACTTTATTTGCATTTTTTTGCACACTGAGTTCTGGCCGACTCAACGAAAATAGGGAAAAATAGTAAGAAAAAAAGCTGAAAAAAGACGAAGAAAACTTTGTACAGTTGATACACGAATAAACGTTAAAACGTCGTAATACAGTTCTTCATCAACTAACAGCTCACAATTGGCATATGCCCTCAACTGCTAAATCTAGATAGAGTCAAATTTTTCTAGCTCAAGAAGTTGAATTACAAAAGGCTATGAACAAATCCTAGACAATGTGTGTCAGTTTCTTTTTTTCTGACCCTTCCCTAGTTGATATTTGCTTCTTGGAAAGTGGAAATAATGCATTTACATTTTTGCCCTCACGTGTCCTCTCTCCAGATTCAGCCCTAGACTCCATTCTCCTCCCATGCTACCTGAATTCTCCAGAGGTGTGACTCAGAGACCCCTGAAATCTGATCCCTGACTCTCTCACCGGAAAATGCCCGATGTAAAAACATTATATCGCTGCATTGGAAAAATGCACTTGAACAAACTCCCAAGATGGGTTGAAACTATACTTGTTGTGAAATGAGACGATCTTATATGCTAATTATATAAATATAATAACAGAGATTGATACTTTTAGCCGTAAATGTAAGCTGTTGGTGTCTATAAATACGTTCGTGCATCCAACTTACACTTTTCTCTTGATTCTTCGTCTTCGTATTAGTATCAACTCAAAAGCTATTTATATGCAGTTAGTATGCATTCTTACATATAACCAGATCTGTTTTGGCATCTCATCTATTTCCTGACCTTAAGTCCTTAGAGTCATTTCTGAACTCTCAGCATATTTACCAGTCAATTTTTCGTAATAAAACTTAAAAAAACTACAATTCTGGAAGGTATTGTCTTTATTCTTTTGCATCTCCTATGTATATGTATAAGTTACAGCCAATGGAGTAATCGGTGAGAATATAATAACCTGGGTCATTAAATCCGTATATAAAAACTGCCGTTATTATAATAAAACTGATTTATAACATTGATCTGTACATTGATATACCAAGAGGTATTGTGTGTTTAGAGTATTCAGGAGCATTTAGCCTCTGTGGGTAAAAGCCCATAGCAAGTAACAAAAATATAGGTGAGCAAGCGACGAGATATGTTGCTTCACAAGTGCTCCGAAAGAACGAATCTCATTTCTGTAGATCAAATTGCGCTCCTTTTAAAAATAAACTGGTCTCCACATCTGGCTTTTGGATTAGCCAACTTGCATCTGAAAAGCATCCCTCGTGCTTTCTGCTTTAACCGAGGTCAATACAAAAGAAGTTCTATCCAAAACATTGAGTGATGTTTCCAGACTCAGGGATCTTCGACCAGGTGCGATTCTGACCTGCGATTTGATTCTCCCACAAAGAGCTTTTCAACATTCGTTTTTTCTGGCGAAGTTGTTACTGTTCGAAAATGATGAATTGTACGCCTGCATTCGTTTCAGTACCGCATTGCGGCATTGAGGCAAGTGTCACACCTGGTGGACTTGACCGCTAGATCCCGCACAACGAAAAGAAAGAAAGAACATAGAAAAACTCAAAAAGGAAATGCCAGCGCACCGTTATTCTTATAGAAACCAGGATGAATTATCATCAACTGAACATATGCGACAAAAAAGGTAGGAATAAATTTTGTTTATCCTTCCCTTTAAAGCTGTTTGTCCTGAGGTAAAGTGTCCCGAACTTGGCCTTCAGGGGTCTACTACAATTCCCGGCGGGCTGATATTAAACGCTCATTTGACCTGAAGGTTCTGGTTTTTCGCGTACAAAAAAAGTGGATAAAGGAGGGGCTAAGAGTCCTTTTATGTCGTCTGATTCTGCGTTGTACAGACATTTGCCTGGGGTCAGATTTTTTATAATTTTGCTTTTTTTTTGGTGTACTTTTTTGAATCATTTCAAATATCTGATCTGCCTTTTTAAATTGCTTTCAGTGGATATAGAATTTATAGGGCGTTTTCTGAAGCGCTGGACGCACTTTATTTTAAAAAAATGTCCGTAGCGATGAATTGCCAAACACTCTAAATATTTAGATATGGTTTTTTGGGGAAGGGGTTACATCACAGAATAAATTTGAATTTCGAGTTTGAATGTTGAAGAACTTTCTTTGGTTTCTCTATCCACTGTGATCATCGACTGGGGTTCGTGGGTCTAAAACTTGAGCATATCTATTTTGGATTTCATACAAACCCTGATTCACTTAGCATGAACTGAAGTTGTAAAATTGTCACTTTAGTCTAAACATACTGGCAAAGTGGTGCATCAAGGGTAGGTCCATGCCATTATTGCTCTTGTCATCTCCTGAGAAGTCAAGGGAAACACCTCGAAGACAAAATATTGTGGCAGCGTTATTTGATAAAATAAATATAATGAGGGAGAAATTAACTATATTGCCACTACTCCTTGCTATGCCACTAATCTTAATTTCAGAACTGCGATATTGTTTCTCTCTGTGAAATCCACTTATTTATTTGTAAATATTTTATAAAATTATTTACAATGCATCAAAATAAGAATTTTACTGTCTTTTCTCTTTATATCTATTAACAATATATTTAATGGGTTACATAATTAGATACTTAAACAGGTACAAAAAAAATTTCCCAGCACATGCAGTTTAGTGTTCATACTACTGAAAGCCAGTAATGTGTGGATTTTTCTTATCTTAATAACGCTGTAATCAATATTATTTTGGTATTCCATTCATTATAAATACATCTAAGATTCTGAATAATTTTCAAATTTTTTTTAAAGGATAGGCTCCGCTCTTTCAACTGAAAGGTTTGCTAACCTTTGTCTACAACAACAAAGCTGTAAAACATTCTATTTGCGAATTTACAGCATGTTATTGTGTATTAAATATACAGAACGATAATGAAATTTGTTCCTCAAATTGTTTTTGCAGCATCGAAAACGAATTTGCTTTTCTTTTATTGATGAGGCAGTTAGGTATTTGGTAAGGACCATGGATTTTCGTGCTTTCTTACTTTATATATGTTTTTTTTCCCTCTCACATGAACGCTTGCTCTTTCAAGAAAATTTCTCATGGCGGCCGAGGATTACAGGATAAAGTGCTCGAATTAGTTTCTTCAGACCAATTGTTTTCTTCCCCAATCAAGGATTTTGCTTTTGTGCTGCACTCACAAAGGTGAGAGCGGGACCGTATGATGCGACGATAATCTGGCACTAGTCGGAGAAACTACTCCATTGCTAGCTTGATAGGATGACCTGATCCCATTTGACACAACATTATCTCAGCCTCTGTATGAGAATCGTTGACTGCAGAAACTACAGGAATCACAATTTCCAAAATGTTGGGAGCATAACAGTTGATTAAATTTTACAGAAACCCCTTTTCCAAATTTTCACACCTACTAGCATCTGCAGTGTATTTCCGCTAAAATTTTAATCTCTATGCGCTAGCTTCTTCCAGCATTTAGTTGCTCCCCTTAATTAATCTATGTTGATTTTATCTCAAATTCGAATTGTTATATGACTATTTTAATTAAAAGACCGAACCTTAATTAGATGTGGAGGTAATTGGTGTGTTTTGCATCCGCGGATGCAAAGTACACCACATTTTTTAAAAAATCCTGGATTAAATTTTTGTACCTGGTAGATTTTATACAAAAGCCGATGTTAGAAGCTATGTTGTTTCCTACCACGTTAATCTTGGAGGAAAAAAGTTCGATTTTGGTGACAAAAGAATCCTTTCAGATAAACCCTGGAACTGTGGACCTATTTCTACCGGGGAGCCTTACTCATGAACTTTCTGAGATTACGTCACTCCTGTGAAAAAGTATAAAGCAAGCTCTCACACCTTTGATCAGCAAGCAGCAGATGAGAGAGCGCTGTTGAGATTTGCTCTATGAGATTCATTGGTGCATCTGCTGGAGATTCTGACAAGTGCCAAGCACACTTGGACAAGTTTCTTCCTCCTAGAATATCGTACACATAAGAGATTTGATTTTTTTAATCCTGCTGATTGACTGCTTTCGCTACGCCAGCAAAACGATTGTCACAATCCCTATAATGTGACTGCCATTGACTCGTCGTTCCTTCTACCTATCATGACAAACACCCCTTTAGAAAGTGAAGAAACTTATGAACGCAGTTTTGAAAGAACAAAATTGACCTTAGTGGTTTCTACAATCAATATTCACTTGTGACATTTTGTAAACTCCTTGTTTCGTATCTCGACCTTCTTGAGGTAAAAAAATTAAATAAGTTTTTTTTATTTTTTTAGTGTTAAACCACCTGCTTCGTTCATGATTTGCGGCACAAGCGTCTGAATCCTAAGAAACCTCCATTTCTAAAGTCCTTCTCTTTCTCCCCAGTCACTTCATTTGACATCATTTCTTTCTAAAATTGATCATCCTCATTTATTTATTTCTTAGAAATTATGAGTGGCCACGTCCAGTCAATTCTACACGTAATGGTCATTCACTCCTTCAATGGAATCAACCCAACATCACTCTTTCCATCACCTCCATTGTGCTCCTATACCCACATCAAAAATGACGCAATTAGCTCAAATTCTGAGTTTAGGTTCCATAACACTGAAGCACTCTTCCAACGTGGCTCCGCAGCGACAATCGATTTTACTGAAAGGCCTCGCGGTCCTGGCTTCGAAGAAATTCACCATGTACTGGTCTTATCATGCATCTTATAATGACGAAGAAAGAAAATTGAACAAGTATCTATAATTGATAAGATCGAATATTTGCTGTGATTGTTTTTTCCGGCAATAAATCTCCCTTCATAATTGCGCATGACCGGAAGGCCCTTTGGGGTGCTCTTGGCCCTGACCTCCTAATCGTCAGAAATGAGCTTTCGATTTCATTGTCTTCCTCCACACCTTTCAAGGGAGGGGTGCTTGCGATGAAAAATGGAATGTCTGAACGCCTGAGCGTTGCGTTCTTTTCGAAATGTGTGCAATACACAGCATGTGGAAAGGGAATTTTTTTATTATTCCGTTTATTTCATGCCGATTTCCTATTTTAGAAGAGCTAATTGTCACTGCATTTCTGTGCGGCGGAAATGTCCTCAACGAAATCTTTACTTAAAGTAGTTCTCTCAGATACACTATTTGTGGTCAAACTCTTGACAACAGCTACCGATTCTGTCTAGTCGATGGAATGAAGTATGGACGAAAGAGATGAAGATAGTATGAGGAGGTAATAGGAAGAGTAAGCAGAAGATCACTTCACAATAAAGTATTTTTCTTACATTTTAAAATGCATACTTATTTTATGTAAGTATTGAAATCGTGAAATAATAAAATGTCAACAATGAAACAATGCATAATTTTTCAGTTATTATTTTATGTTTTATTTTTTATCAAACATTCTCATAATGCGTACTGAGGTTTAACCCTTTATTTGCCGAGTTAAATTACCAGAAAAGTTTTAATTTTATTTTGGCATCATTAGATACGTTTTAAAGCAGAATAACCCCAGGAAAGATGAAAAAACGTTTTCAATTAAATAAAACAATTTAATTAATTTGATTAATAATTAAAAATTAAATTTTTGTCTTCATCTGCCATCTACTGCTGGCTGTCGGAATTACATTCCTCGCGCTCATGAGAAGAAACCGTCGCATTACGAATAAGTGTGATGAAAGTAGGACTTTCGAGTACAGTCGGTAGAAAAGGGTTAAGACATGAACACAATGAAAATATTAAATAATGATTTTTTTTAAATTTATATTCATTTTAAATTATTCTAAAATTAAGTCATTTCAATGTAAAACCGTGACACGGGTGAGAAATATAGAAAATATCATGGGTTTTCAAATTCAAAACATAAAATTGATTCAAAAATGTTTGTAATCTGAATGTTTTCAACTCCTTCCCGCCACCGCTGGCCAGTGACTTTTATTAATTTCAAATACCAACCATGTTTCCGAGCGTAAGGATTAGACAAAGATGCGTCGTTGTTAAGAGGTATCTTAATTTTTATTTTCTTTATTCATTTTTTTTGTATTTAGGTCTCTTTAAAAAAATCAGCAGCGCCGCAACGACGCTCCAGCTCCACTACGCCCCTAGTGTTGCATGACTGAAAAGGAACATGAAACGAAGAATAAGGGTTATAAACACTAAAAACAGATGAATTTAAAATATTGTTACAAAGCTATAAAGTCGTTTCCCTGAGATGCTAATTTAGCGACAAATTTGGCGACCCTGGTGACAAATTTGGCGACTTGGCGGCAAAGTTGGAGAAAAAGGGGATTTTCTAGAAGGACCTCGAACTTTCAACCTATTTCTACTGGTTTCATGAATTTTCTAGAGATTACATCACTTCCTACGTAATGAAGTCACTTCCTGTTGAAAAGTATAAAGGCAAGCTCTCGAGCCAAGAAGAGTCAGTTATTAGCAAAATTGCTGAACACCTAATCCTCACTAGACTGAATAATCACCTAATTGAAAACAACACCCTCATCCCTGAGCAATTTGGATTTCGCCCAAAACTTTCCACTACCCATCAACTGATCAGAGTAGTTGAATTCATCACGGAAGGTTTTAGCAACAATCAAAAAACTGGTGCAGTTTTCCTGGACATTCAGAAGGCATTTGACAGAGTCTGGCAAGACGCCTTAATACATAAATTGATAATTTACAAAATCCCAGCCTATATTATCAAAACCGTAGACTCCTATCTCCAAGGCAGAAATTTTGCAGTAAGAGTTAAAAATGAACTCTCACACACTAAATTAATTAAAGCCGGAGTGGCACAAGGATCGAAAATTGGTCCCGTGCTATTTTCCCTTTTCATCAATGACATTCCCAAGCAATTTAATACAATGATCTCCATGTACGCTGATGACACGGCAATACTAGCAAGGAATAAAAACCCAAACTATATTCAAATCGCGCTCAATAGGCATCTGAAAAAACTTGAAGACTGGTTCATCAAGTGGAAAATAGAAATCAACGTCAGTAAAACAGAATCAATTCTTTTCAGTAAAAATATCTCCCATATTAAATACCCCCAAGTTAAGATGCACAATAATTATATCCCCTGGTCTCAGGAAGTCAAATACCTTGGTGTTTATTTAGACTACAAGCTCACTTGGAAAGCCCACTTTTTATACGTAAAAAAGAAATTCCGAGACGTAACTCGCAAATTCTACCCCCTAATCTCTCGGAATGCTAAATTGACTAGGGAAAACAAAATGCTCATTCTTTCATCCTATTTGCGTCCCATCCTCTCTTACGCCTGCCCAGTGTGGGGACATGCAGCAAAAACAAACTTGAAATTAATTGAAACCCAACACAACATAGTTTTCAGAAATATTTGCAAAGCCTACTTTTTCATGTCCAACACAGAACTTCGAAAAGCTGTAAACTATCCTTCTTTCATGGAATTCATTAAAAAACTCTCCATTAAATTTTTCAATAGCCTAACTGAACATGAAAATGAAGCAGTCAAATCAATTCCTATCTATACCCCCAACCCTAAGGTCAAAAGACCCAGAAATATCCTTCTCTAATACCTATTTGTGTCTTATTGAAATTTTGTTTTTACTTTTTAAATTCTATCCTTTTGATCCAGTGTTATTTTTTCATCCTCGCTGCCACTGTCCCCACACACCTCCCCCATGTTCAGCCAATAGCATCACTGCCTTCTGCCACCACACTCTCACTCCCCTCTCAGTAGCCAATCACTACACGATTTCCCTCCCCACTCCCCATCGCTCTCCGCACTCAACAGCTCACAGACAGTTCTCGGCAGATAGCGTTCCCTCATGCATTGACGTAAGACCTCTGGCGCACTGCTCCGGACACTTATCGCCACTACAGCTTTGCCAGACATGACATCACCTTGACTAGCTCTTTTCAGAGCTTCTTAATGGAAAAGGAGTCGACAAGGACCACAGGAACTTCTCTCAAATTTCCTGACTAAGAAAAGTAAAGGCCAGCTAATACAAAGCCATGGACTCCAATCTCTGCCATGATAGGAGGTAGCCCCCTTTTTGGGAGCGGGTACTCCGTGAAGCCTTCATTTGAAGAAGAGTCAGTTGGAATTTGATCAGCAAGCAAGCTGGTGAGCTAAAAAGAAACCTTTGAGCGCTGTGTTGAGATTTATTGGTAGTCTTTGGTGTGAATTTTTACTAGTGCTGTGTTAATACTTGTGCTACGTTTCTTTGCTTGGAATATTTCTAAAATAAAGAGCCTTATTTTTTTAACCCTGCTTATTGGATTGCATTCACGTGCACCCACAAAACAATTTCGTTACAATATGTAAGCGTTTAGTCTTATAAACGCAATTAACCCCTTAACCGTCGTACCCGTCATGTTGACGTACATCGCATTATCGCATTTTTAGGCTTATAACTACAATTCAATCATTAATTAGCTTAATCTAATAACTCTTTTTGTTGACACAAAAATGACGTCGAATCCATAAGTATATCAAGTATTCTATGCCTTCTGAGATGAATGAAAACGACAGCCCTTTTCCAAAACAGGAGGGGTCATCTTATTAGATAGCAAAGAAAATGCGACTCTTAAGAGGTTGAAGGATATTCGAGCTTCTATACATCGTAGCTTGATCACGGCTTAAGCCCGATTCGCCTGGCTTGATTGCATCAGCCGTTGCATTCTGCGCATAACGATTTTTACATCGCGGAATTCACAGAAAGAATAGCAGTCTAAGAACAACGTGTTCAAAGGATCCAATGTTTTGAAATGTGTTAAAGCGTTAGTTATAAACTGAAAAATCTAATAACTCTTTTTGTTTAGTCGCATGAGAGCCATTGAAATATTCGCATTGATTAGTCGCAATCTTGCTGTTTTGTTGCACGCGGTTATATAAAGGGCATTGTTGCAAAATTATGTTTGAAACTAATTTTGTAAAACTTATTAAAACCAAAGAAAGAATTACACGGAAATAAAATTGGTATTACTGAAAAGCTAATTTTTTAATTTTAGAGTGGTGTAAAAATGGGTTTTCTTGCGATAATATGTTCTGAATTTATCACTGAGAAAAAACTTTAAACTTCCGACTAATTTTTAATTAATTAAAAATCTAATTAAAATTTTGAAATATGTTAAAGTATTTCTTTCTTATGCGCCCCTACTATCCAAGAAATAACTACGTGCCACCTTTAGTAGTTCCAGGTACAACGGTCTGCCCCGTAGAGCGTTTTGAAAGACTTTTACATCATGCATCCTGATATACGCAAACAGTATGTCAGCCCAAACACGTTATGTCAAAATTTTTTAAAAAGCGTATTAGGAATTTAAAAGCTGTATACACTCATTCTTAAAAACATTAAAGGACAAAATTAAAAATAACATGTTCTTCAGAAAACTTGTTAAAAATTTTCTAAAATTTATATAACGAGAAATTATCAATATAAATTAATTTGGCAAAAACATTCTCAAATAAGCGGATTAAGAAGGAAATATGGAGTGATATCCCGGGAGCAAAAGTTGTTACTTTTTCAAAATAAATAACATACGAATTTATTTTGCACTTGCTGTAGAATTTTGCTTTTATTTCATAGCAAAGATCCCAAATAACACTACAGTATTCAAGAATTGAGCGGATAATAGTGTAATGTAGAACTTTTAAAACTTGTTCATTAGAAAAATCTTTAGTTTTGAGATTGGGAAATCTATTATTCGCTTTTGAGACTATATCATCAATTTGTTGAGAGGAATCAAGGTTTATGTCAAAAATAACACATGAATTAGTAACTGACTATGAACGAAATAAGCAAGATTATTGATTTGATTAAAGTAAATTAAAGGTTGAGATTTACGAGAAATAAGCAAGATTATTGATTTGATAAAAGTAAATTGAATATTGAGATTTACGAGAAATAAGCAAGATTATTGATTTGATAACAATAAATTAAAGGTTGAGATTTACGAGAAATAAGCAAGATTATTGATTTGATAAAAGTAAATTGAATATTGAGATTTACGAAAAATGAGCAAGATTATTGATTTGATAAAAGTAAATTAAAGGTTTGCGCTAGATGCAAACATTCTTAAATAGGACATTTTACAGGAGAGCCAAAAGAAGTTCCAGATCGCAATGTATTGCAATGCGCGATTTATTTTTTCAGACTGCATATCTTTTCTTCTTTTCGACCTACAGTTCCCACATTTTGTCCATCCGAAGACGCAGTCGA
>BGPR01054359.1:0-10225 GCA_013235015.1 Araneus ventricosus
TTTATTGCGCTACCGTTTCAGTTACGTATTGCTCTACAGAAGGGGTCAACCCCTTACACCGTCCCCCTTCTTCTGATGTCATCGGTCCGGCTTAAGTTGCCACAGAATGTAAATTAGGTAGATCAATTAAGTCTTAATTGTCAAAAGTTCAATTATTAACTAATTTGATTACTCTAATTTTTAGTTGTGAACTTGCTTGTACGATTTCGTTGTAGATTCCGATCCCGGAAATCAGACCTTGAGTTCGCATAGAGTTGAAGGCAAGTGCACTTCAATCGTATACCGGATGAGACTACACATGATGGGGAAAATTGGTTCATTAAAAACCACATCAATTTACGCGTAATGGTCTCCGAAGCAGTTTGCTCGGAAATATACTTTGGACAGCCTATGGAAAAATAGCAACTTCTTTGTTATATAGGATATGTCTTCCAAAATGGAAATTTTTAAGGACTGAGAAAAAAGACAATAGTCAAGGCCAAACACCTACCTGTAAATTTGGAAAGTTATTATAGAACGGTGGAATTCCAACCAACTCAAAATCCAAGCCTTCATGCATGATTCAAATTTGAGACCTCAGTGAGGCTGAGGGCCTTTATCAAACAAGGTAGCTAGATCAGAAGACCCTGCTAGCAGGAGCTACTTTTTTATCAGAGAATTCGCAGCGTGGGAAAGAATAGGAGATCAGAAGAACTGCTGAAGAGGAGAAAGAAGAACATGCCTACCGCGAGAGCGAACTTTGGAATCTCAAGTGAATGAACGTGCCCACATTTGCGACTTTTGTAAATTGGGAAAAAATGATATCCGGGACAAATGGATGGAATGGACCCAACAGATGAATTTGGCTTTAGAATTCCAACGCGCAGCGAGCCAACATACACGACGGACAGTGGCAGATCAGGGGAGAGACTATCAGGCTACATTGAAGCCCCTAAACAAAATCTTGATTTACAATTTAAAATCACTACAACTGTTTTGATATTAATTTTCATTTTCAAAAAAAATAAATAATAAAATCAGCCAACAAACATTGTTTTCTGACCATGACGAGCTCGAAAATTTTCCACTTTTCTAGTGTTGCTTGCATTTGTAGCGTTGGCGCGGTCAAAACTTATTTTTGTCATTTATTTTCATTGTATTTTTATTAAATTATCGAAAATATTGTAGTGTTCTTTGTATTCTTATTGTCAGAGGAGGAGGAAAGCCTAAAGTTGGCTTATATATAAGCCATGAGGTTTGACATTCGTCACTACGATACAAAATTTTATGACCTCCAGCTGCCCCTAGACCCAGATGGATTCGCCACTGATGACGGATGTGTTAGTAAAATCGGGTTTTTGGTTCTGGAACCACTCAGATCCAGAAGCAGACTGTAACCTTGTCATTAGAGCTATCTTCCAGCAAGCATTTACAGTAACTAAAACTTAACACTATACAAGACTAACAAGTATTAACGAACTCTAATAAGTACCAGCAAATATCAACATTATTAGAAAATTCTGGAAGAAAGAAGTTGTGGTATGGACGAGGTTTTCTGGTTTTGTTTACTTTATTAAGAACCTGACTTTATCCGGTTGCATGATTTGGACTTGGCTTGAAATCCATCTGACAAGTTACACCGGAATTAGGCTAGGTACTGCTTGTAAAAGAAAAAAACTCCATAGGTGCCACTTGAAAATTAGCATTGAACCAACGTCAACAACACATATTTGATTTCGAACAAGAAAACAGATAGAAGTTATACCGGCTTTCCACTGAAAGAATAAAGTATCTTGTGCTTTTATTGAAGAAGTTTATTAGCTTTTATTATTATTAATTTGACTTGAGGTTTTGACAACTCATCGCCAAAATAAACATTTCATGCTCTCCTCCGAATATTTAATCAGATTCACAATTAAATTAAATAAAAGATTCAATACGACAATTAACCTGGATGAAACTAATCAAATCAAATCAACAACCAAGAGAGAAAATTCTCAGAGCCTTAAAAGGATGCTGTCACCGATAAACCTAAACAATATTACCTTATTTTCCTGTTATCGTAAAATATCATAATCCAAAAGGAGGCGGCGTAAAGATTAAATCATTTGGAAAAAAAATTTTATGCAAATAAAAAGAGGATCTTGGTAAAGAGAAAATCATTATAATCCTCTTTATTTGTGTTCTTAAAGAGTCTGACACTCTTAAAACATTTGAATTTGAATAATCTAATGCGAGAAAATTAGTATCAGATCCGATAAATATCGGAAATAAAGATATGTAGACAGAGGACTATAAATAAAAATAGTTGGTTAAACCTCCCTATTAGATTGCTGTCAAATCGTACCTATATATATATCATTTTATACTATATTCTATCATATATATTGAATAATCTCCTCTTTGATTAATCTGACATTTTAAAGAAGGATCTTAGTCACATTATAGGCATCGACATGCATCTGATTGACTAGAAATGATGAGAGAAATTATTTACACTATTTAAATTGTCGACAAATTAAAGCATATGAACTCAACAAAAATAAGCAAACTGATTTCTCTGAAATTGTACCTTTTAATTTCTATTTCTTCGATCCAGTCAAGTGTGCCAGTTTTACTACCAAGCTTGCTGATCTTTGTGCCCTGAAAAATTAGATTTTAAACTTATTAAAGATTGTTGTCGGAAATCACAGCACTATATAGCTAATACTATAATTATATTTCTTACTCTTAATATAGTTATAATTCCTATTTGATTAATAATTTTAAAGGAGTCTTAGTCTTAATTATATAAGTATTTGAATGATGGATTAATTAATCGTATGAGAAAATCTATTTAAATTTAAAATGTCGACAAAAGAGTATGTGAACTCAACAAAAAGCAAAAGCTACAAGGTCTCCTGCAATTGACCTTTTTTTATTTATTTTCTTTGATTCAGTTGACTCTTTTATACACCAAGTTTGATGCTAGCTTCATGTAGGTCTAGGTTCCATTTGACACCTGACGCAAGTGGAAAGAGAAAGGAATAGGAAGGAACCCACAGACCCGGCCTACCCAGAAAGGTGCCAAGACTAATTGGAGACAGTGGTGAATAATACTAATTAAACAGAGAAAAAGAGAGAGAGAGACTGCTGTTAGCACGAAAGGGAACAGCCCGCCAGTG
The DNA here is from genome assembly GCA_013235015.1 of Araneus ventricosus. Classification (NCBI taxonomy): domain Eukaryota; kingdom Metazoa; phylum Arthropoda; class Arachnida; order Araneae; family Araneidae; genus Araneus; species Araneus ventricosus. The sequence goes on from BGPR01054359.1 coordinate 3,144, forward strand.
TCCAGGGACAAGAAGAGCTGGGTGGATTTAGGAAATATAAAAATATAAGCCCGTATTTTACAATAACTTATACAACAATACACCAAACTATTGCACATACTACACCCAAAAACAGGGGTGGAATTTAAATGCATCTCAGAATAATCCTGAGTAATTGCATTATTACAAAATATCAATTTGCAATATGAAACCAGCCAAAATAAAGAAAATTCACAAAACTGTGTGGCTGGGGGGGGTAATAAAGAATACAATTTCCGGGGGGATTTATAAAAACATTTTTTTTCATTTCAAAGGCATTTTAAAATCCATATAGAAAAACTGATTTAAAAAAAACGAAAAAATTCAACCCACACAAAGAAATACACAAAAGGGTAGTTTTTTTTAACAACTCCACTCCCACTAAAAACGACACGTCGCATTGCAAAACAAAATGTCAGTGAAAACACACATAAAAAAGTTTTCAAGAATTCAAAATAGTTAAAACAAAAACGAACATTGGCAGCAGAGGTTCATTGAAAAGGAGGGGATTGCTACTGTCTGTCCGCCAATAGAACTTTGTTCGCCAAACTGTCTAGTTCACAGCGGTCGCTATAGAAACGGGTTATCGTAGGAGGAATCCATTTCGAGTAGGTAAACTCTCACTCAAGTTTGTTACATTGGCGCACTTATCTCCGAATGGGAAGGAACGCGCAATTGCGGCAAAACCGAGAAGACGACTGATCAATTACCGCCACAAACTAGCGCCAAGAATAAAATAAAACCCCGACTTTCGTCAGATTCCTCCTGTTCGAAATGAATCTTCCTTAACATAACCAGTTGCTATAGCGACCGCCGGCAACTAGACAACTTGGCGAACAGAGGTCTCTTGGCGACCAGACAGTAGTTATATGCTTTTATTTAACTTCACTTGCTTGCAACACATTAACTTTCCATGCTTTTCAAGTTGGAAATTTGTAACCAATTTTTATTCTCTTGTTGATGTGTTAGAGTTCTGGAATTCCGTACTTTTCAGAGCTCCCGAAGACAATTCAAAATTTTAATATTTTCAGAATTTATTCAGTTAATTTTATTTAGTTTTGAGTCATTACGGGAGTAGTCTATCTAATAGTGAATAAAAAAATTTAATTACGAGATTGTATAACAATTATAATAATGAATTGTGATATATTTAAACAATATGAAGTAAAAATAATAAAAAGCTTTTATAAAGCAGGCTTTCATTATTTTATTACAATATAGAGAGTAACTGAAGGTCAAGCAAAAATCGTAAGAGTAGGAAGTGAAACAATTAGATAATGAGACAACAAATATGAAAGCAAAGAAAATTTGTAAGTATTGATAAACAATTAATTGTATTACCAGAATGATTGAATTTTCAATTAACTTAGAGCATTTATAATACCGCCGTAAAATTTCACGATTTTTTTCTTTTACTTATAAAAGCGTGATTTTTAAAAACTCTTGAAATTTCTATTATGTAAATGTGTGTCGCTCGCTACATTCTACACGATTTAGATACGCTAAGTCTAAACATTTCTGTATCCTCACAAAGAAGTCAAGAATGAAAAACCAAAAATCATCTCAAAATTCTTTTTATGGAAATAATAACCAATTACTATTCCTATTAGCACAAAACCTTTTTTAGTTCGTGCATGCCACATTTAAGGTTGAAAGATTAATAACTAAAAGTACCATACGTCTGCGATGGAACACCTTATATGGATTCAATCATAAATTAAGCAAGTCATATTTTCCATGCTATCCTCGTTTTCGCAGTTATTTGTTGGAATTTTATTTATCGGTATATTTTTTATGTAGATTGACGCCCTGTATAAAAAGTAATAAAGGAATATTAGAGTAAGTAGTTCAGAACAGGTGTCAAATACCTAGGGCTAAAACTAAGTTGGCACACAAATTCGACACATTTCACTTCTATGGACAAGTTTTCTGTTTTTCCTATTTCGAGTTCACAGAACTTCCGCCTCTTCTATCCACATCAGTTTCCCAGTAGCCCTCCTATGTAAGCAATCACCAAATCCATTTCGATATTGTATCAAAATTTAGAGGCCAGTGATTATCTAAATGTTTTGATTAAAACTTTAAACGCCAAACAAGCCTTAGAACTCGCCACAAAGAACGATAACGAGAAATTATGGTAACCTTTCCATAAAATGAGGTTCTTATTTTAACTACACATTGATAGCTTCAGCAATTGCAGCATCCAATTTAATATTTTCGAAGTACTTTAAGCCATAACAATAATAAACTCCACTTTAAACATTAATTCACATATTCAAACAGAGTGTTGGAATTGTGAAGATTCACATATTCAAACAGAGTGTTGGAATTCTGAAGATTCGCATTGACGAAACATTACGCCGGAAGTCGGTCGGTATAGAGGAAGTGCTATATTATCCCAAATAAACAAAACAGAAAACTCGTTCATACCACTCCAACATCAGGACATTTACCACATCTAATGTAAAAGCTTCTTTTATTTCTTCTCAAACATTGTGCCCCTGGTTATAACTCTCATTACTCCAACCATTATATTGTCGCCTACAGCCTGAAATCCTACATAAATGTTTTTCTCTAGCTGTTGAATTTTGCGTGCCTTTGTGACATATCAAAAAGAAATTAGGTTGGTTGGTTGTTTGAGGGTTTTTGGCGCAAGGGCCAGTATTTGGCCATGCTGCGCCAAACAAGGTAGTAATTTGTAAAAGGTAATGTGTAAAAAAGTAATATGTAAAAAGGTAGTAAGCGGATATAAAAACAATCAATAAAAGTCAAATGCAGAAGAAATTAAACTTTCACATGCTTATGTAGCGAGATAAGGTACAAATGAGTGAGGTGTAAAAGAGTTGGAACAAGTTGCTTAAATGTGTGGATAAAATCCAGTGATTTTTAAAAATTCAAAGAGGTAAATGTGAGGGTGACGACCAATCATTGTGGTTAAAGTAGGTGAGCTCGTGTTAAAAAATCGCAAACGATGGATTTTAAAATGTTTGCATTCAATGAGTATGTGTTTCACAGACATAGTACAACTACAGTGTGGGCAAGTAGGAGCTGGCTCACCCAGCAGAAGATGACGGTGGGTAAATCTGGTATGCCCAATGCGAAGTCTGGTCAGAATTGTGCTCCTTTTACGGTTAACATCCTCCGACCAGTTCTCAATAATGGGTTTAATGCTGTGAAGTTTATTATTTATTTCTTGGTCCCAATGTATCTGCCACTTCATTTGTAAACAGGATTTAATATATTTCTTGAGATCGCAAGCTGGCACGGGTTCATGTGAAAAGTGTGTGGCTGAACGAGCATTACTGTCTGCTTGTTCATTTCCTGCGATTCCTACATGGGATGGAACCCAACAGAAAACTAGAGAGAATCCTAGGGAAATCAACTTTTCGTAGAGATATAACACTGAAAACACCAATGGATGACTTTTACAATGCAAGGAATTCAACGCCTGCAAGACACTTAAAGAATCGGTGTATATTGCATATTTACCAATTGGACATTTTAAAATCTGTTTTAAAGCGTGGAAGACAGCTGTAATTTCTGCTGTGAATATTGAGCAGAAGGGGAGGAGAGTAAAAGCTGAAACCGATTTAGGAAAAACAACAGCAAATGAAACTCTAGAGGATAATTTTGACCAGTCTGTATAAATAGGGACAAAGTCATGAAATCTAAGTCGATGATCTGCAAAAAGTTGCTGAAAGATTGTGTCAGACTTATCGAATGAACCAAATGGGTTCAAATATTTAAATTCGGAGTCTTTCCAAGGAGGTAGGAAACTCGGTTGCAGAGAAATTGGCACTTCATGTAAATTAAAATCTTTCTTAAGATTATGCATTCTTGTGAAAAAGGTTGGCACAGAGGATGGTCTTGCTTGTTGTAAGCGATGTAAAAATGGGCGAAGTTGAAATCCATGACATGGGTGCCTAGTATTGGATGAGATGCGCAAATAATAGTGTAAGGAGAGCATTTGACGTCTGATTTCCAGAGGAGGTTCATAGCAGTCAACATATAAACTTAAAGTTGGTGATGTTCTAAATGCACCTGAACAAAGCCGTAGTGCAGAATGATGGATAGGATCAAGTTTTTTCAAAACGCTTTTTCGAACAGAACCATAAATTGCACTACCGTAATCTAGTTTGGAGAGGATAGTGGCTCGATATATACGCTGTAATGAGAGTCTATCAGCTCCCCATGAGGTATTTGAAAGTACTTTTAAAATGTTTAATGCTCTTTCACATCTTTTTCGTAAATATTTTACGTGCGACAGAAATGTGAGTTTACGATCAAAGAGAATGCCCAAAAATCGGACTTGATTTTCAATTTGAATTATTCTACCATCCATTTCAATTTCAGGATCTAAGTGAAGACCCCTTTTGTGACAAAAGTGAACACCTGAAGACTTGGATGCAGAAAAGTTAAAACCATTAAAATCAGACCAGTGTTTGATTTTCTGAATAGTAGTTTGAAGTTGTTGCTCAATAAAAGAAATATGGTTCCCTGTACATGAAATGTACAGGTCGTCGACATATAAATGTCCTTTGACAAATGATGGTAGTTGATGTAAAATATTGTTGATTTTGATAATAAATAGAGAGACACTAAGAACACTACCCTGCGGCACGCCTTCCACTTGGATATAGGAATCCGAGAATTCGAACCCCATTCGGACCCGAAATTTCCGGAGTCTCAGAAAGTTTCGAATAAAAATTGGCAGGTTTCCTCTTAAACCAAAGGCATACAAATCGCTTAGAATCCCGTGTCTCCAAGTGCGATCGTATGCCTTCTCAATATCAAAGAAGATGGCAACTAGGTGTTTTTTCTGAAGAAAAGCAAGACGGATATCGGTTTACAGACTTAAGAGATTATCAAGTGTGCAGCGACCTTTCCGAAAACCACTCTGATGTGGGTGAATGATATCATTTGTTTCCAAATAATGTACAAGTCTCCTATTAACCAGTCGCTCAAGTAATTTGCATAGACAACAGGTCAAAGCTATCGGACGATAATTAAGAGGGTTAGTGGCATCCTTACCCGGTTTTAAAATTGGGATAATTATTGCTTGGTGCCATAAAGTAGGAAAAGTTTGCTCTTGCCATATTCTATTGTAAAGACGTAAGATGTTTGTCTGCGATTCAATTGTTAAATGTTTAATTAAAATATAACCAATGTTATCGGGTCCAGGTGCAGAGTTGTGAACTGTAGAAAGGCATGACTGAAATTCTAAAAGTGTGAAACTGTTATTGTAGGGCAGATCAGATTGCGTATTGAAGTTTAGTTTTGTTTTTTCTTCTTTTAATTTGTGAGCCAGGAAATGGTCAGGATAATTTCTATTACTAGAAATCTGAGCCAGAGACGAAGCTATAGTATCTGCAATTTCTTTTGGAGAAGAAATTGTTTGATCATTATGTGTTAAAGTTGACTCTGCCGCTGTATCCGTCTGGAATCTGCTTTTGATTTCTTAAATTTTATTAGGTTAGCTGTGGTTGGATATCTTCGGAAGGTATTCCAAGCTTTTTGCTGCGCTTTATAAGCTTGTTGGCAGAGATCATTCCACCATGGTTTATATTGTCGTCTCCGAGTACCCTTAGCCAATGGGATGGAAGCATCTGCTGCAGTTTTAATAATACTGATGATATTTTCTAGTGCCTCATCAACTGTGTGATTGTCTATTATGGCAGATGTGATATCAGCCAATGAGCTGAATTTCTGCCAGTCAGCAGCGTTATAGACGTATTTTGGAGAATAATAATGGTTAGCAGAATTGTGTCTATTGTCAGAGATTATCAGAGGAAAATGATCACTATTATGGAGATTGTCATCAACTGTTAGATTTAAAAACGGTAACAGAGCAGGAGTACACAACGCTAGATCTATTGAGTGAAATGTTTGTGTGGGTAAGTGGAAGTGAGTTTTTTCATTATTGTTCAAAAGACAGATATTGTGATCAGCCAGAAGCTGTTCAATTTGCCGACCACGAGAATTTGTTTCAGTTCCCTCCCCAAAGAGGACTATGGCCGTTCAGATCTCCGAGAATAAGAAATGGAGAAGGAAGTTGGGAAATTAAATTATCCAATTCTGTTTGATGGACGGTCTGATGTGGTGGAAGATAGAGGCTGCAAATAGTTATTAGAGATTTTATGTGCATACGAACGGCAACTGCTTGTAAATTTGTGTTGAGATGTAAACAACTAGAGGGTATATCATTTGCAACAGCAAGTGCAACTCCACCAGAAGCTCTGGTACTAGAACTGGTATTGTGAAAGATAGAGTAATCTAATTTTAACTGTATCATTGTCTCTGATGTACGTTTCTTGTAAGGCAATACATGCAGGTTTGTAACTATTTATGATATCTTTCAGTTCAGAAGACTTGTTGCGAAAACCATGACAGTTCCAGGAAACAAAGGCCATTAAAAAGGTTAAAAAAAGTTTAAAAAAAAAAGCCTTAGAGCTTCTTGGTTGAAGATGATGGATCGTCACTATCACATGTTGACATCTCTTCCTCCGAGTTTGTCATCTTAGAGGAGAGATCTCTGGTGGAATCCAATTCTCCATGCTTTTTCCTTGCCGATGGTTTTAAGAAATCCTCTTTCGTTAAAGGTTTAATTTTGTTTTTCTTCTTCACTTCTAAAACAGTGACTTTTTTAGTCAGTTTTGGTTTCTTCGAAAGTTTTAGTACAGATTTAGAAGATTTGTCCTGTGTTAATTGAGATGCAGATAGAGTCATAGCAGACGAATCTGATTTTTTTGCATTAGGGAAACTTTGTATCAGATTATTACTGACTTTGCCAGGTTTAAGTTTAGTTAAAGGCGGAACGATAACTTTAGTTATGTTTTCATCAGTTTGCGTGTTTTGGGGCAGTGAAGACTTAACTGCTTGTGAGTATGAAGGCGTTTTTTCCTGCGATATTAATTTTTTGGCTTCAGCATACGTTATATTCTGTTTTATTTTAATTTCTTGGATTTTCTTTTCAGTCTTCCATTGAGGACAGTCTTTAGAATCGGATGAATGGTCTTTTTTGCAATGGAAACAGTGAGGATCTGCCTGACAACCATTTGCTGAAT
>BGPR01054360.1:0-10225 GCA_013235015.1 Araneus ventricosus
TCAAAAATCATGTAAATTATATATTTTGGTGGTGAAATCATAATTTTTTAGAATTTTTTGCCTTTTCGAATCTCAAAGCTACATAATCCCTTTTAACGGAATGCGATTGAACTTTGTTACTCTAGTTCATCTCAGACAGTATAATAAATAAAATGTATGCCATGTTTCAGATGATATCTTAAATAGAATTTTAGTTATCGTTGAGGAAATGAAAATTCTGAAAAATCATATTTCTCGAGAAAATGAGTTTAAAGTTTAGGTTTTAATCTACAATGAGAAGGAAAAATGTTCTTCCATACTCCCAGTTTTGTAGGCTAGAACTTCTTTCGTCAGCTCTTCATTTTTTAAAATTTACGTTGCAAATATTTTTTTCGTCATTTCTGAGCCTGATGTGTCATTATCGTTATCTACCATTCAGCCGCTGTCGACAGATGTGAATATTTTTCAGTCAACTATCATACGCATGCAGATTGACTGGTCTAAGTTACTTTAGAAGATTAATATTGGTCATAAGTACACCCTTCTATGTGTTTTTCCTCATGTTTATTATCAAAATTACGGCATTAATGAAAATCAAGAGATACTGCAATGATTCAGGCCACTTCCAAATTTGGTAAATAATGTCATAGAAAATAATGAAATTCTCCTGAAAATCTTCCAAAATAGTATATGGTATATGAAAATAGTACAAAACAAAAATAAATAATAAAATTTAAATATCTTAAGTAAAAAACAATGAAAATGCTTTTTACCGCATTGTTAACTATTCTGGTTTTCAGCTGTTAAGTTCTCAATTAAAAATGTCTCTAATTTCACTCTTGATCACTATAGATGTAAAGTGAAACTGTTTCTTGAAAAACTAAAAAGAAATAGGGCTTGCAGAAAAAACACATTAAAAATTGTGATTTTCTAGTCGAAATGGGTTTTCAACGCAGACGGATATCTTAAGGAACATAACGATAAATATTATTGCGTATTCATAAAGTACAACTCGAAAATTTCTTTAACAGCGAAAACAAAGTTAGTACTCTAAATGGCGCACCATGTAACCCATCGATACTTGGCGGGAAATGGTATTGAGAGTTTCAGGTCTGAGACCCGATTCCAATGAAGATCCGCCGTGTATGTGGGCCTCTTGCACGTTAAATCATACGCTGAGGGTCAACCCGTCCTCCTGCTGGTGTGGTGCGGAAGTTTGCAGTGAGGGGTTGCCACCCAGGTGTCATCCTCGTCATACGATCACGATTCAAAGTGACGAGATCAGTCCCAAAATAGAGATATCGTGTTGCTTCAAAACGGATACGTTAAGGTAATAACAGAAAGTAACTAAACTGGCGAAAAATTCGAGTTCATTTCGATATACATTCGGCTTCCCTTTACTACGGTCTACATACAAATTATAACTATACTACGGAGTTCCCGGATGAAATGTTTTATTTAAAATATAATTAGAAATTCTAATTTACCTTTCTTAAAAAATCATTTCATGAGTAATTATTTTCAGACATTACGAAACATTTTTTTATAGGAAATTATGAAAAAAACCAGGGAAAAGAAATTTAGGTTTAGTGGAATTTTTTTCATATATTCTGTTGTTTACTTGGATTATGCTAAGTCGACCCAAATAATTTTTTAGAAAATGCAATACTATAACTAAGAATAACTACGTGCACTTAAAATGGTCCTACATAAGAATTTATATATTCATTAATGCGTTTCATACAAAATGTTATATACTTTTTACTATTGTTTTGTTATCAATTTTGATGTTTTCTTTTATCATGTGTGGTACAGAATGTTATTGAACTCATGAACTAAGACAAAATAAATTAACAATTTTATCTTTAAAAAAAAGCATATTAAAAATGGCATCCAAAAGTTGAATCTGCGCCGTAATGAATGAATACATATCCGTCCTCCGCACATAATTTTCTCTGCTAAATTCAAGTGAGTATTGTTTCATGAGTTACAATCACCCCTGGTGGTTATTAAAAAAAAACATTTTGAATTTTCACTTCAAAATACGTAATATAATATTTATTGCCACTCTTGGATCAAAAGTATGAGGTAAGGAAAATCGGGACAATAGCTTTTGGAAACCTGTATTATAATGGAGTTGAATTACAGGCTACACATATTAAGTTGTAATTATAATTGCACTATTAAAGATTGACATAAAATAAACTTGTTTCAACAATATTTACGTTATAATGAGTAAGAACTAAGTTTTCCTGCTCATAAAAAAGTTAGCACCAAATAATCATTGAAAATTGTGATGTAAAATTTTATCATGTGTATAGCTCTGTTCTTAAGATTTCTTTATCTTAGATAGATAGGAAACTTAGTCCAAGCACTGAAACATAAGTTATCTTAACAAAAATGGTAGTCGATGAAAGATAACGCGCCATAGCTGTTTTGTGTCTGAACTAACTCTTTGTTCATCAACGTTTAAATATCTAGATAGTACAACGTAAGCAAAATAAATGTTTCTCAGTGATGATCCCCTGTGATCTAAGTAAACTTTTATAGTACTAGTTACCCCCGGTAAGCGTGTTAACTTGTTCATTCCATTGAAAACCGTGTGCTTGTTCATTCCATAGACTAGAAGTACCCAACCTGTGGTAAGTAAATTTAAACTTGTTCATTCCGGGAGACTAGAAGTACCCAACCAGTGGTGAAGTTTAAACTCTTGTTCATTCCGGTAGACCAGAAGCACCCAACCGTGGTAAGCAGTAAGTTTAAACTTTTCGATGTTCATTCCAGACAGACTAGAAGTACCCAACCTGTGGTAAGCGAAGTTTAAACTTGTTCATCCGGTAGATTCAGAAGTATCCCAACTGTGGTAGCGTGCCACTGGAGGTACGCGATGGACCCTTATTGGGTATGTCAAAAGAATAATAATAATGGTAATGGCGCAAAACACAAAATTTAAGGGATAAAATGTAAAAAAGTTCCAGAACTTTTTTTCCCCGGTTCTCAATGTTAAAGCAAAAAATATTGAATACCTGCCACGAACACAAAATTGAGGAAGATCATTCCTCGTCTTATGCATGTGTTATGAAAAAAAAAGCAGTGAGTTTGTTGCTGTTCCAGACATGAGACTGGATCTGTCTTCGTTTGAACCGAATTTTATAAAACTCGTCTCCATAAAACAAATTCAAGGATCGCATTGGTATTATCATCCGTGTGAAAAGTTGATTATCACGATGAGTAATTGTTAATTTTCATCATAAGTCAATTAAAACTAATTTCAAAGCTCTGTACATTTGTTTTAGTGCCGAAAGATTGATGTTATAAAAAATGGAATGAAATGTAAAAAAATTTAAAAAGATTAAAATTATAATTTTAATCGTTTAGATTAGAAAATATATACTTATAAAAGGCAATATTTGGCCGCGCGTGTGCGTGTGTGCATGCTTGCGATGTCCAGACGAATCTATCGCACTTACAGCCATGAGATTTGGCACACAGGTAGTCGTAATAGAGACTCAATGCACCTCGAAGCCAGAATTTTTAAATTTAATATAGAAATTTTTTTATTTAATGTTTTGTGTTGTTTTGCGTCATTTTTGGCACGTTTACGGCTGTAATATCTTTTCTAATGATCGTCGAAAAATAATCAATTAACCATCGGATAGAACAAACAATTTTCGTTCTAATGAAGTTTGTTTTGAACTTCCAACATAATTTACTGAATTTTGAGAAATTTTTAAATAATAGTTACTTTTCATTTATATTTTTAACTTTCAATTCTCATTTTCTTGAATCCGACGTTCTAATAACGCTATCATTTTCAATTTTTTTAGGTATAAACCGGAATATTTATCCCTGTTTTAAAACAAGAATGGTTAAAATATCTTTTTTTCTCCGATTTTCTATGATTTTTTTATGATCAGTTCAAAACATTTTCTCTCGCATATCCGAATCGACGAAGCTTTCGTCCGGCCCAAGGTTACTCTCAGTTCCCAGAATGCATTTCAACTATCCGATTGGCTGGTGGTATCAAGCGACAGTCGCGTCATACTCTCGATCATTAATTGCGTCAGCTAATCTTAATTACTTCATTTTACTGATCCAAGAATCATTTGATTTATTTGTTTTATACTTTTGATAGTAGAGCATATATGCTGATATCTTTAGTTAAAAGAATATGTTATACATCTCTCTCAAGTTCCTGCGTGCACTTTAACTAAAAATCGACGGCCAAATCAATAATATATATGATCTCGTTTCCAAAATTTGGGGCATTTTTTTTATTTTGTTGAGGTCTTTATGCCACGTACACCGCCAGGCGCGTACTGCGTTATTAATAAAACTTCTTTGAGCTGGGGATGGTTGAGGGATGGGTTATATATAACAATGGGAGGATACTCAAAAATAAAAAGACTAATTGAGTGTTACAGGAAAATGAAACGGTTGGGAACCGCATTCCTCTAGATCTCAAGATCATAAAGCACCCCCGCACAGGGCTTATCGGTTCTTCGACAAAAAAATTTCCTGGCAAATAGATTAGAAGGAAAGGAGAAAGCCAAGGGTTCACGCTTTCCCGATCTTACTTCGATGGATTTCTTCTTCTGAGGTTATACCAAGGAAAGAGTCTTCGCCACACCAGTTCGTGATAGTGAAAGATTGGAGGCTAGGATAATGGAGGCTGTGTTTAGTTTTCCTTAACAAATAATGGAAAACAAGTGTCGAGAAATAGAATATAGCCTTTTGATATTTTTGTAGCTACAAAGGGGGAATCAGAATTTACTAAGATAATTGATATTTTTACAAACTCATTTATGATATTCACAGTTTACAAGAAGAGAGAGTGGTCTCCCCTAAACTTTCTCGTATACTTTCCCATAAAGGTGCTGTTTCCCCTCCCCCGTCTGGACAAAAAGATTCGAACCTACTGTAACCCAGAATCCAACGACTATCAGAAGGTTTTTCATTGTAGATTATAGTGATTGTAAAATATTTAGCTAAAGATTCAATTTCAAAAGATGCGTACCGATTAAAACACATATATCATACACAGTTAGGTTCCACTCTTGCCGGCTCAGGGACAAAGTGGCGTAATCCTACCGCGTGCACAGAGATTACTACCAGTACCCATGCGCATGGAGAATCGGATTAGAAAAATTAATTATGGAATTTGGACGCCTTTTTTTAACCGACTGACACAAAAATTAAACACAAATCTACAATTAAGGTTAGAAGGCCACATAGCAAATTTCGTTCATCTAAATAATTTTGTTAAGAAGTTATTGCGATTAAAAATATGCAATTATATAGACCGACAGACAATCAACCCTTCGACGAATTTGGCCCAAAATTTAATAAGGACCTACATTCATGATGATAAAATAGAGTACCGAATTTTATCCATCTAGCTATTCAAGTTTTTGAGTTATAGTGTTCACATGAACGCGGACAGACGCACAGACAGACTTCCCGTAGACGGATGTTGTCCAAAATTTGATAGAAACCTACAAATTATGTGTAAAGATAACATACCAAATTTCATCCCCGTAGCTCTAATAATTTTCGATTTATCGTGTTCACTGTCACACAGACAGACATAATTCCAAAATTGTGTTTTTCGGACTCGGGGAGGTCTAAAACGTGGAGATTCGACAAAATCTCGAGTTCGATTTTTTTTTGTCGATTACAATACATTTTCTTTGTACACTGTAAAAAAAGTCCAGTAAAATTTATGGTTTTAAACTGGCAGCTGGGTTGGTTGTGCAAAACCGTAAAAGTTACGAAGTAAATCCGTAGGCACAACTGTTTTTTACCGTATGAAATTAAGTTTTCTCCGTAAAAATTAAGTCATCGAAATAAGTGACGTCATCGGCAGAGTTGAGTTGTTTTTCTCCTTCTGATCGAGTTGAAATGTGCTGATGTGTATTTTGAATTAGGAATATTAATTAATCAAGGCTTAATTATTAATTTCAATTAGTTTAATTAATATAATTCTTAATCGAACTTACTTGGACGATTTCGATGCAAGATGGTGACAAAACTTCTAACTCCTCCGAGCCGGGGATCGAAACCGCGTTCATAGAAATAAAAGGCAGTTGCTCTAACCACTAGACCACCGGAGACTTTTTAAAGTGAAGTAAAAATAATCTGTTTGAGTTTTAAAGTCACTATAGCTCTAGTGGCGCCACCTAGTGGTGTAAAAATCAACTATTGCCAGAACATATGTTTTAAGGTTAGCTTTCATGAGTGACAACAGGTTACTGCAACATGTGTAAACAATAGCGGAGATGGAACCCTATTAAAAACATGAAATGAATGCAATAAAATTACATTTAAGGAAAAGTTATCATACGGAAAGCAATACCGTATGACGAAAAGTAGAATTTGAACTGACGGTTTTAAACCGTTTATGGCTGGAGCGGACAACGGTGAAAAACCGTTTTGTCAACAAAACAGCTTTAAACCGTCAAATATACGGAAAAAGTCCGGGGAAAAAACGGATATTTTTTACAGTGTATAACTTCGTATGTGAGAAAGTAAAAAATTGACTCGATTCATGATCATTCAATACATCGTCACATGCACCGCACCAGTTTAGTGCAGAATACATTGTTCACCTTTCGGGACAAAAGAAAAGCGTAGCGCCGCAACAAACTGTAAGACAACACGTAGGGAGATGTTAGATGACACGCGCAGTTACGTGTGTCACGCCAATTGACTGCATTGGATATTTCACCTCTTTGCTATGTAAGTACAGAATAATGGGTCATTCGTTTTCTTTCTTGCTTCTACAATCGTTTTCAATGGAGCCAATTCAGTGTACTTCATAATTTCTTCTTTAGTCATGATTTTGCAATCCCGTGAGTAAGGAAGAAGGGTCTTTCAAGATGCGATTTGGATATCCAAATCTAATTGATGTGTCGTATTTGATGCGTATCACGTGAGCACAACTTTAACACTCTGACTCCTAAGCCGGCCGTAACCGCCCATGCAACTTCTATACTAGTGGGGCGGATTTCGGCCGGTTGCTGTTCCGAAAGAGGGGAGAAGGCAGTTGGGCGAGTGGTCTGAAAGGCCTACCATTCATATCTCCAACCACCCGTAGGGAGGAGAAAGGGGGGAACTAGGCGGACGAATCCATTCCACAGATCAATTACAGGAAGGCTACAGAAACTGTGAAAAAAAATTCCCTGACTTTTCCCTGATTTCCCTGACTAAACTTACAACATTTCGCTGATTTATGGCTACTAATTATATTTGTTTCCTGGCTTTCTCCCTACTCAGAATCACTGTAGGTGTACAATATACATTATTAAAAATACTTTTACAAGTTATTTAATGTGAAAAAAATAATATATTTTTATGAAATTATTTTTTAAAAAATGGAATGAACATCCTAAAAAAATCTATTGAAACAGTATATTACATTTCTTATATGTAAAAAATACTGGAAATTTTAACAATATGCTGTGCTTCTAAAACTGCATAAGAATTCTAAGAAACAATAAAACTACTCTTTGCAACACAAGTTAATTTATATTAACAGTACAAGTTATTTTAGCAAAGAATTAAACAAGAGAAACTGCTACAATATTACTTCAAATCTTCATTCTTCAACAAATCATAAGAAATCAATTGCTCTAATCAAAAACTTATGCTTTTATAAATGAATATAAGTTTTTTTTTAAAAATTCCATTTATTATTACAAATAATGCTAGACATAAGATACTAATTTATAGATAAATAACTCAAGTAACTATTAATCTTCCCTGATTTTTAGATAATTTTACGAACTTCCTTGACTTTTCCCTGCTTTTTCCAGATCGATAAAATTTCCTGACTTCCCGGTTATGTCACTACCCTGAATTAGTAAACAAACCTCCGCATACAACTGTACTCAGATTTTGAGAACTCTTAGTAGTCAGAGGGTTAACCTTAAAAGAGCTCCCCCCGTTCTGCGTAGGCACTCGGAGACATTGAATGATAGTCGCTGCAATAGCTCGAGTACTGAGTCCTTGTGCCATCACCGGCCACGGCCCAACCCCTCCCGAAGGAGATACGCACTATCACCGGTGGGACGTAACTCGACCCCCCACTACTACTATATCCCCAGGGGAAGCGAAAACCAGCTTACTTATACGGGATCTTCTCATCCGTGAACTCGTGGTTTCCCCCCGGAGGAGACATGCGAACACAAATTTACTGACTTCATTATTATTATTCCCTTTTGAAATATATCTTTAACCCTCTCACACCGAGCGAGGCGGTCCCGGGCGGTCTAAAAATTTCCCTTTAACACCGAGGAAGGCCGGTCTGAGGCGGTTGGCTTTTTTTGAGGGGAGGGGAGGTTCTGAGATCGCTAAGGAGATAAGCGCGATAGGGAGGGTCCAATTATCCTGGCCAACCACAGCCCATTTCCTCGCGCCTTAAGGGAAGGTTATAGCAGGGGGTTGGGTAAATGACCACCTAGATTGGGAGAGTCCAATTCATATCGCTTCCTCCCAAAAAGTCCCGTTTTTAAATGAGCTAGAAGAAAAAAAGTCGCATCGGGATTAAAGAGTTAAGCTAAACATTTCAATAAAAATTGAACCCTTATCAACAGCTTTCTACAATAAGACCTTACATGTTCACATATATGTGGCATATGATGTCAACAGGTTAGTATGCATTTCTTGCTTCAATGAATGCTTAATATAAACTCCAGAGCTAAAATACACTCTTACGGATTTTTCTTGTTTTCGACTAAGTTATAAATTACGCTCAATTCAGATTTTCCAGATTTCTGACAGAATGCTATTGATTTTGGACGGCTGACTGAAAACAGAACTCTGGGGATGATAGATAGCTGAGCACCACCCGGTAGGTTAGGAACAGAACTCCGCGGTAATCCATCTCGATTTTATTTTCCCTCTTTTTGTAGTATTGGACGTTTTTCTGTTATAAAGAATAATACAGTGTGAAATGTACTGTAAAATATGCTTGACAAAAACAGGAATAGCAATTTTTGAAGAACTTATAAATATACTAGAAAATCACCCGTCATGGTGTGACGGGTGCAAATTGCCTCTTCATTCGAGAGATTTCCCGTGAAATTCGGCGTGTTTAAATAGATATATATGCGAGAGAAATGTTGAACACATGGATTGAAAACAAATAAAATATACATATGCTTTATAACGGGAAATATTTTTTTTATTTACATATACTTCATTCAAAAAACCTCTTAGTAAACAACATTCCGTGTGAAGTATTTTTCGTTGTTTAACAATTTTATCATAATTCAATAACTATGAAATTCTCAGCTTGTCAAACGTAAACCAAAAGTTAAAATTTCAAAGGAACTCTTTTTCGAAATTATAATCAAAACAAAGCACTTCGCTGCTTGTCAAACGTTGCCAAAAAATAGTATCATCAAGATTGCAATCAATAATCAGATGCATCGTGGCGTCCAAACTATAAATCCCGCGCATGATATACCACTGACGTGATTTGCTACTTTCTATTGAAAAACGAAAATTAATTTGAAATATGTTATTAATATAATTTAAAATTTCGCGGGAACTATTGGTCATAGCGAGATAAATTTCATATCCATCGATAGAAAATTTTATTTCACTATTTTAGAGCTATTAAATTTGAATTTAGAAAGACAATTACTCTTTTAAATTTAAAATGACTGAAATTTAGGTTCTCTAACAATCAAATAAACCTGTTTAACGTCTCGCAGTGCTATTGCGCGAGTTTTATAGTTGGTGACGTCAGAGCGTTACCGAGAGACAGATCTGGGCTATTATATTAGTAATTTTAATCTAAATCTAAGTCGTCAGTACCCAAGAACATAAATCGGAGAACTATAAATGTACATGCTCACGAAACTTATTCACTAGTATATGTATAATCATATCATAAAATTAAATTTTCAAGAAGGTGTGCGGTATTTTCAGTGAATATTGAGCTTGTTAATCTATATTTATAAAGGCAATGTTTGCGTGTGTGTACTGCTATGTCCAGACGAACCTACGCACTTACAGCCACATTATCGGTACACAGGTAGACGTAATGGTGACTAACACTGGAAGCCATGAATTTAAAATTTAATCTAGAAAATTTTTATTTAATTCTTTCGTGTTGTTTTAGTCATTTTGCATGTTTACTATTGTAGTATCTTTCTAATGATCGTTGAAAACAATCAATGCACCATCGGATAGAATAAACAGTTTTCGTTCATAAATACGTACTGAACGAAGTATACAG
>BGPR01054361.1:0-10224 GCA_013235015.1 Araneus ventricosus
CCTCATTACTTCGTTCCAATTTACATGCCTATATTACATCTATCACGATAAATTAGCGTACAATACATTGCGTTGGCAGTTTGAATGTGGATGAGGAAAATTGGCAAGTCAGACGAATTGCTTTTGCACCGGTATACAAGCAAGAGGACACCCTAGTAATCACGGTGAAGAAAGAATCCTGGGGTACATTCACGTTTGATGAAGTGCAGAAGAATGCAAACCTGCATTCCTTGTCAGGTTTTGTTGAATAGCCCGTCAGCGGACGGGAATATAGAGTGGACCTGGAAGACGTGGCCCCGTTCCTCCGGGGCCAATTTTACCACACCGTTTTGAAGGAGCCCGATACTTGGGATGTCACTATCGGCACAAAAGACATGGCCAACTTCATGTTTCTGGATCCCTTATTGAGGGACAAGGTGGTCTATCTTGGAGAGAAGGTGAACTTTGAAGAGGAAGTGTCCAGACTGATAAAAGCAGAAACTATGAACTTAAAAAATTGGACTTCTGCTTTGGGATTTCATTGGAAATCCCCCGAAAAATGGGAGAGAACCTGTTGCGGTATATCCGCAACGGTTCTCTCCCATTTTTTTGGATTAATTATTTGGCCAAAGTTGGAATGAAGGTTTTGTCACTCGGCCAGTCTTCCGAGTTGTTAACAATAAAATGTATGTCATAACGGATAAAAATGGGATGCATTGCAAGCTTGGAAAAGCGGATTTTGTTACTTGTAAATGCAAAAAACTGTCTTCAATTATTATTAAATGTATGTTGATGTTTGAGTGCTGAATGACGGGAATAACAGGATGTATTGCAAACTTGGCAAAGTACATTTTGAGACATGCAAAAACTGTACTGTTATCAATGAATATATGTTGATGTTTGAGTTCTGAATAACGGAATGTATTGCAAACTTGGCAAAGTACATTTTGTAACATGCAAAAAACTGTGCAGTTATCAATAAATATGTGTTGATATTTGAGTTCTGAATACCTCCCATAACGGGATGCATTGCAAGCTTGGAAAAAATACATTTTGCCAAAGAAACCTGTCTGACGTGATGTCATTTCTTTGAGAGCCAATCAAAACAGGTCCTGCCAGAGTATAAAAGCTGGTGTTTCCCTCTGTTTCAGTCAGACTTATTGCTTTTCACGAATAGTCATGTTGTCGTTTGCAAATTACATAAATGAGGTGAGAGGTATATTGGAGTCGTTGCCGCCCCCAGAAGTTATACCTATGGGGATGGACAGATCTGCGATTACAGACAGAATATTGGATCAGTTGAAAAAGATTGTAAAGTCGGAAAGTGTGGAAACAGTCAAATAGTTTCATGGTTTTAGTGAGATCAATCCGTTTGAGAGGAGTGAAGCTTTCCGAGAGCATGCAAAGGAATACCTGCCATGGGCCGTTTGGAAGACGGATGGAATTAAAGGACTGGTGAAAATTGCTATCGATCATTACTTTAAGAACGGTGGGCCCATGGAGTGTGAGGAAGAGGAATGGAAGAAACTGGGGGAGATGATGATGGAGTCAATCTTCTCCGCCCGGTGGCCTGTGGGCGCTCTCCAGCCCAAACCAGAGTGCTCCATTTGCACGGAGCCTCTTTACACGCAGATGAAGCTTCCATGTGGACATGCCTTTCACATGGAATGCACGGTAAGGTGGCTGGAGAGGAGCAACTCGTGTCCACTGTGCAGGGCATTCTTTTGAAATGTTACTTTGACTCCCCAAAAAAATGGGAGAGAGTCTGGTGTCATGCCAGACTCTCTCCCATTTTTTTGGATTGGGGGTATTGCCAACCTTGGAACGAGGCACCGAAAGACTTTTCTGTGTGGAGACTGGTGAGTGTGTGCGCAAGCAAAGACAATCTGTTGGAAGGTTAATATTGGAAAAAACTGTGGATTGTTGACCAAAATCGGATATAATGTGATGAAGGAGGCTTGCGTGAGGTATTGGAATACCAACATTGGAAATGTTAGTCATTGAGATGAAAAATTTGATAAGTTTAATAGGGATAAAACCATGCTTAAATAAATGTTGGAAAAACAATGCTTCCAAAATGCATTCATAAAAATTTGATGAAAAGAAATCTGAGCAGGAGAAGAAGAAATAATTCAAAAAAAAATTTTTTTTTGGGATGATGTCTTCTTCACAGGAAATTTCTTTGGCAGTCAGTAATTTTGTGTTGTCCTACACGTACATGTTTTTACACATCAACGCATACTTATTATTTTTTTATAACTTGTAAGCTTCAATCCAGTATTACTCACATCATAGCCAGTTTTTCTTGTCTTGCTGAGCTCTGTCACCATCGACTCGGTTTTGCACTCAAATCAAGAGGGTCATGAGTGAAAGCGTTCAGAATATCGTGCAAAGCATTGATCAGACCGTACACGATGCCATAGGAAACCTGTCTGTGGCGGAAAAATACAATCTGTGGAAACAATTTCACACGATTGCACAAATGCTAGACTTTGACATCCGAGTGACGCGGTTGGGGTGTGAAATGCGTCCTTCTTTCCATCCCACGAGCGAATGGCATTTATCCACGTGCGTGTATCCGAACAAAGAGGATTGCAGTTGCTGGTTTATGCTCTCCTATCCGACGTTTCACTTTTCCAGGGAAAAAGCACGAGTGTCCCACGTGCTCAACAAGGGCCTCCATTGGGGATACTATCCCTTGTCCAAGATTGCGTGTGACGATTTAATCACGCTGGACACCGATAAGCAGTTTGACTGCAAATGTCTGGTGGATTTAAATTCGACCATTCCGCAGGAATACCTGAAGGAAAAACATACAAATGATGCCGCGGAGGAGGAAAATTGTATTTCTATTCCGAGTAGCGTTTACTGAAACACTAGGTGTGACAAGAAACATTTTGATCACTCACAAGTCCTGAGCAAGAGAAGAAGACATCATCATAAAAAAAAATTATTTGTAGTAATGATGTCTTCTTCCTCTGAGGAAATATTTTGCGGGTAAAGAAATTTTGTCTTGTTCTGAGGGTATGTGTTTTTACACCTCAACATGTGTTTATTACCTTTTGTAATTTCAATACAAAATGTCTTGCCTACCCAAAGAATCAGGCACATCGTCAAGGGAGATACCAAAAACATCCAACTGCCGACCATCACGGAACTTATTCCGATCCGGTCTGGCTATCGAAGCAGCCCTTTTATACTCTGCCAGAAGCTGAAGCCAGTCTCTCATTGGTCCAGCAGCTTGACGTCACAAAACGTGTTTTGCGTCTTCCAAACTCGCTGTTGGAGCTAAGAACGGAGACATTCCAGAAAGATGGCTGGCCACTCGGAATAAGATTTACAATGGTTGGCTGCCGACAATGGCAAGAACATTTTGTATTGAACTCAGAACTAAAACAAATACAAGGAGGACGAGGCAGTTTCTGACTGCCAAAGAATTTTCCTCTGAAGAAGAAGACATCAGCATAAAAAAAGATATGTGTTTTTTTAGGATGATGATATCTTCTTCTCTTGCTCAGGACGTGTGGGTGCACAAAAAGTTTCTTGTCATACCTACTGTTTCAGCAAACATTACTTGGAAAAGAAATACACTTTTCCTTTAAAACATCCTCCGCGGCATCGTTTGTTTGGTTAACGCAAAACATAACAAGTGTATTGAACGACCATTAAAAACATCAGATTGTTCCTCCTATATGTAGTTACGGATTTGAGCCCTGGTTTTGAGCCCTGTTTGTAGTATGCAAAAATCGTCGATTCTTGGTTGATTTGCATGATTTGAAGGCCGATTTCCTAATTTTTTGAGTGAATTTGTGCCCTGTTTTTGATTTCCAAAAGAGCGTGCAATTTCTTGATTGTGAACGGATGTCGTCGTATTCCACTTTGAAGCGTCGCCTGCAAGTGCTTGCTTCGGAGCCTATCCGATGTCCCGTGTGTGTGGAACCGATGTCTTTGGAAGAATTTCATAGGCAACAGGTTTGGACGGCTCATGGGTGTGGAGATTTGACTTCGTGTGTGTTTTGTTTGGGTGCGTACGTTTGGAAACGCGGTTCGGTGAGAAACAAATCTCACGTGAAGCATCGCGTGAATTGTTTGACTGCGTTTCTGGAGGCAAACCGTGTGAGGACGGACGCTGTTCCTTCTGTGACGGCGGTGGAGGAAGCTGCGTGTCGGGCGTGTCGCAAGTTTCGTCCTATTCCTCGCGACATGTGCGGTCGCGTGCGGGATCGGTTGAGCGAGTACGTGTGTTTATACGACTCGGAGTTTGAGCAACCGCAGTGGTGGACGATGCCCGGTTGGAAGCTGTTTGACACGTCGCTCGGGATGCACGATGACGTGGTGGGTATCGTGAAACGTTTTGAAAGCAAAACTCTGAAATGGTTTCACTTGATGGTGAAACATGATGCGTACGCAACGTTTCGGGAGAAAATGAATCCGATTCGTGAGGAAATTGCGTTGTTGCCGTATTGGTGCTTGTGCGACGGATTGACGGCGGAACGCGTGACGCACCGCCACATGATCTTGGCCTGTACGCTGGAATCGGCATTCAAGGACGTGTGGAAGAAGGAAGTGAATTACGACTTGCCGTCGTCGCCGGGCGTCCGGTGCAAGCATAGCGTTCGTATCAAAGACGCGTTTCATTTTCTGAATTGCATTCGGTACGTGAGTCAGAAACGATCTTCTTGTGACGGAGTACTGATTCGCGACTAGGTGGACGAGGAGAATGTCAATGTATCTCATTTTCATCTGAATTGTCCACAACCGAAGCACAGTCTTGCGTTTATGTGCGTGTTGTTCGAGAGTGGTTTGGAAAAGTTACTGGTGCAACAGAATCGGTCAAAAAACGTGGTGGATTGGATGGACGTTGCCGTTGAAGTGGTAGACAAGTATTACAATCGGCGCTGGAAGTTACCGTGAAAGAGACGGGTTTGAAATTTTTAAATTGCGTGATTCCTTTGCGTCGCGATACCGAGCCCACGGAGGACGAGGAGGAAGATCCCATGTATTTGACGTGGATGAATAAAACTCGGCTTTATTTGAAAGAGAACCCTGATTTATTGAAGTTTCCGGACGACGACTGGTACGCCCGTCAAGTGGCAAAGGGGAACACGTTCCAACGGATCGGAGACGAAATTTACATTTACGAACGGACTCAGCAGAATATGATGAATCAATTGCATAAACGGGAAACGTATTTGGAAACGCAATGGAGAATGCATTCGGAAAGAAATTACCATGTCCTGGAGGAGAAAAACAAGGAATTGGCGAATGAAAACAAACGCTTGCGGGTTGAAAACGATGCTGTGAAACGTGCCATGGACGTATTGAAATTGAAAATGGAGGTACTGCAAACAAAACTGGACGCATTGAAAGAGAAGATGATACGAAAAGAGCGAGATTATTCTGTGGTGGTAAAAAACACAATTACTAATACTTACCCTCATAGTTCGTCGAGTAACTCTTAAGTATGGATTTTCCCCATGCTATTCCTACAGCATCGTAAATTTTTCTTAAAAAGAGGAAAATTTCCGAGATCATAAACAAGTTAACAACTGGGACGCAGTAGCTTGAAAGATAGTTTCAGACACACACACACAACAAACAAAAAAAAAGTTTTTAATGCTTTCACTCTGTCGTTGTAAGATATTTTCACCTACTGCAAACATTCCTTGTCTTGTTTCAAGTTCATGTTTTGTAAAAATATTATGATGCAATAGCACAAACACTATACACGCTAAATTGAATTGAGCGATTTCTGGACTCCAAAAGGGAGCGAATGTAAAAATTCGCCTTTCCGATCTTTTAGTACAGAAAAACGCTCCTTAAAACACTGTTATAGTCAAAAACCAGTTTCGGCTGCTTACTCGCTGAGAAACTGATAACAGATTCGTAATTCGTTTGACTATTGCGTTCTTCTTAGGAGCGGTTTTTAATTTGTATTTCCGACGCTAGGGGTACCCGAAAAATCATTGGTTAATAATCATCACGTGACGACTTGGCGCTTTCCTTATCTGTGGGCCGATAAGATTGGCAGACATTTTTTTTTTATTTTAGCCGGCTTCCCTCATGTTAGTGGAAGAATTAAATCGAATCGTATTAAAGAATATTAATATTTGTTATTTACATTAATCAGGGAGATACACAGTATGGGGATAGGTCCTGCCCTGGTTCGTGATTTTCTGTGGCCGAAAGGACTTTTGGACTTGGTCTAGCTGAGGACTTGAACAAGTGGAATAAGACAACAACAACAGATTCACAGTATGGTGAGTTACATTTTCAAATTCTAAAATTGCTCTTTAATTTCATAGTCGGGAATCTGTCCAGATATTTTTTATATGACTGATATTATATTTATGCACATTCTGCAAAAACTTCGTTAAATAACCTAATTCCATTCTGAACATATCCCTGATATATGTTCCTACTTGAATGCAAATTTGAAAATTCTTGAGACATTAAAAATAATTTGGGGAATATCTTCATCCTGAATACATTATTTAATGACACTTTAATTTTAGAAAATTATATATCATTAAAGATTATCCACTAGAAAGTTCAGGAAGAAATTTAATATGATGAAATTTAATTTCATCCACTATCATATTAATCACACTTATTTTTATTTTTAATTTAAGGTGTATGTAAATTTGGTTTCAGCAGTGAATGCATGTTTTAATGTTTAAGTTGATTGTAGCAGTAATATACAAAAGAATTTTAAAGTAAAAACTTGTGTACCCCAATTAAAAATAAACTGATAGTGAAATGAAATGTATAGTGTTTATTAATTCTTCATTATTTTAATATTTTGGACATTGTTTAATAATTATAAAGTGTCTACAGTTTCCATAAATATATTTTTTTATTTATGTGTTTATTTTATTTGGGAGAAAAAATTGCAGAATTTAATTTGCCTGTCCACAAAATGCTTGTGTTTGTCAGACTATTCTAATGACAGTTTAGTTATCTAAATTATATATAATACATATAATAGAATTAATATTATATCTATGTAGATTTACTTTCCATTGATATCAAAATTCTATGTTTTAAAAAGTTTTGTCTCCTATTGATGTACCAGTTAACTAACTGATCAAGTCATTTATAAGCATAAAAATAGTTTTATTATTATTAATTGTGCATTGGGATGAGTGTTTTTAGTTTAATTTTTCCACTATTAGAATATGGGGTTGGAGCAGTAGATTATTTTGGGTACAATTAGCTTTTTCCATTTATCTCGCATCTTCATACTTCCCTATATGAATGTACTCTACATGCTGAACTCGGTGCTGTAGGGTAAATATCTTTTTATCTTTTAAGAAATTTATTTTTTTAAATTTTTGATTTTAGGTTGTCTTTTAATCGACACCGACATCTGTAAAATACCTGGATATCCTCTTCTGAAATGCCAAAAAGTTGTGGCACATAGATTCTCTGAAGAAGTAAATGGTAAGACTGAATAAATAAAATTGATTTTTTTTCATTGTAGAATAGTAATGAATTTGCTTTAGAAAGTTACATAATACATAACTTCTTTACTAAATATCATGGTTTTTTCATAGAAATATAACTGCGTCTGTGTGAACTAATTAAAAAGTATATGTTTAGGAAAATCCATCTATTTAATATAGCTGCAAATGCTTTGCAACTTATACTAAAAAATTATACACAATGTTTTATGAATATTTTTATTTCTCTCATTCATAAAGAGTTAACTTTTGCTTTAGTTTAAAATTTTACATGCCATTGCTTGGTTACTAACTAAAGAATCTTACTGTAGCTTTTATATAAGTTATTTTTAATTACATTTGGAAGATTAATAATTGAGATCATACTTCATAGTTTAATTGCTATGCCTTTGCTTTTGTCTAAGGTTTACAGAGGTCCTATGATATAGGATGGATGTTCCAGCTTTGGCCACCTTAAGAGAAAATTTGAAATGGAAGTTTCTCAGTGGATGTCTGTTTAAAGCATATTAAATCATACTTATACTATTCTTTAGCAAATTCTATTGGCTTTCTGCTAGTTATAAAATTTTTCTGAAGAATATTTTAGATTTAGAGTTATGAATTTTTAAATAAATTAACCCAATTTTCACCAGTTTTGGCCACACTAATATTATATTTGTAACAGACATTTTAATGAATTTTAAGTAAAAATAAATCATTTTTATGCAGTATATATTTTTTGCTAAAAAAAAAACAAGAAATGGGGACAGGAATAAACGTAGATTGCAAAAGCATAGATTTTTTTTTAAACTTCAAAACTACTACTTCAAAACAAAAAGTTAAATATTGTATAAAAATTTGCAAATATGTGTGCGAAACAAATGGATGTGTGTCTCATGTTAAAAATGAAAACAATTATAATAGAATGGTATGGGGAGTATGTTACAAAACAGAATTCCATAATTTTTTCAAAAAGTTCGTTCAAAACCCTTTACTATTCTGTATGTAAGAATAATTTAACCACTAGTTTGTTAAAGACATTTACAGCAAATTTTTAACTTTAATTGTTCACATGGAAACAAAACTAATTGTTAAAAAAATCTGTTTGAGCGATGTCCTTCATTATGTTGCAGAAATTTTTCGTTAATTAAATAATTTATTTTGCAGGTTTCAGGAGATCAAAGGCTTCATTATGCAATCCAGGGAACTACTAGTGTGTTAAAAAAATAATACTAACTTATATGTTTACTAGTCAGGAATGGTTGTTTATGATCTATCTGATTAGAAATAGAAATGTTATATTTAATTGTAAGTGAGAATTTTATGTGTGATATATTTATATGAATTTTACCAAAATATAACTGTAGGTATTTTGTACAGAAGCATCAGTTTTATTTATAAATAATTGAAGATTGTGCTTTTGGAAAAGAGTCTAAAATGCACATTTGTCATGTAATAAAAATGAATAAGAAAAAAATGAGCTTTTATTATTAGAAAATTTGTTTTTGCATGAGTCTAGCAGAAAGAAAAATACACAGGAAATGGCTATCTTTTATAATTTATTTGATTACCAAATGATTTCTTTTTTTTTGGGGGGGGGGTAACTTTTATGTGTTTATTTGCAATTTTGTTCATTGTAAATAACTGAATTTGTTTTCGGAGGTGTGCAACTGAAATTTGTATAACATGTAGGAATATTTCTATGTAGAAAATTGCACCTAATAAGGTGCAATTTTCTACATACACACACACACACAAATAGTGGAATGTTAATTAATTTTAGTTAGAATTTTACCAAAATGGAAAATTGTATGCAAATATTAGGAATCAGTTTTTTTATGTGTGCAATGTATTTAAATAAACAACATTGTAAGTTTTTCATTTTTTTAAAGGTAATTTTCTAATGATTTGTGCAATTGAGTATAAATATAGTAGTTAAAAATTCAGACACTTTGTTAATTTTAGGTATAAAATTTGAAGATAAATATGCAATATTTTTTGCTTAAGGTGTGTAATCAAGAGAAGTTTTAAGTAACATCTTTTTTACTTATTTATGTTTTACCAGTATTTAAAACTGCCTTTACACCAATAACATTTATACACTCTAGTTGGTTACATTTTGCTTCCATGTAAATATAGTATAATTTTAAATTTAATTGTAACACATTTAAGTATATTCTTTCCCTTCAAATTTATTTTAAGCTTTTAACCAATGTGCAGTTCTGATTTCTCAATTGGGTACTCATTATAATAAGTTTTTATTCTGTAATTTATCATCAGTTCGATTCTTTTTCAGTAAGCTTTTTTCAGATTTTTCATCTTGGTTGTTATTGTAGGAAGTGTACTACAGTGAATTTATGTAAAAATGTATTTTTATGTTGTAATAAAAGTATAAAAATACTGTGTTGCTGTATTTGTTACTTGAGTTATTATCTATAAATTAGTATCTTATGTGCAGTATTATTTGTAATAATAAATGGAATAAAAAAACTTATATTTATTTATAAAAGCATAAGTTTTTGATTAGAGCAATTAATTTCTTATGATTTGTTAAAGAATAAAGATTTGAAGTAATATTTTGGCAGTTTCTCTTGTTTAAATCTTTGCAAAAATATATATTATTAGGTACGTATAATTATACTATTTTTACATTTATGCTCCAACGTCTTATTCTGGTACTCATGAAAAGAGCACTAATTAGTTATTGAAGTTTTGAGCAAAGATCACTATAACCTTTACTGTTAATATAACTTAACTTGTGTTGCAAAGAGTAATATGTTACAAAGAGTAAATGTTTCTTAGA
>BGPR01054362.1:0-10224 GCA_013235015.1 Araneus ventricosus
TAATTTTTTATTTAATTAAAAATATAATAAAAATTTTTAATATTTCTAACTAACTACTATAACTAGCGTAACTACTAAAAAAGAAGTAACTACGTGCCAAATTTAGTAGCTCTAGGTTTAACGGTCCACGACACAGTATTTACAAATAGAATAAAAGCTATAAACATTATTATCTTAAAAATAATTGTAAATACTGTGTTATCAGTTTCTGCTTGCTCCATCGTGGCTGTGAATAAATTTTCTATCTGTGGTGGCGTTTTATATATCATCGCCTAAATTTCATTTTTCCTCTCTCTCTAAACCTGAAGTACCTCCGGGTCTATGAAAGAGAGAGTCAGTTGAATCTTTCTTCCTCTCATCCTAATGAGACGAGCCATCTTTCAAATCTTGCAGTCTTCTTTATTCCACGGGTCCAATCAAGAGAGAGAGTGCGAATATGCTCCAAAGTTATTCAAGAAAAACGTTAAAATTTCGATTGCGAATATGCTCCAAAGTTATTCAAGAAAAACGTTAAAATTTCGATTAATTTTTAATTAATTAAAAACAATTAAAATTTTGAATATCCCTTCATTAGTGCGTACCTACTATCCAAGAAGTAACTACACTCCAAATTTGATAGCTCTAGGACAAAATGTAAAATCTGTAGAGCGTTTTGAGCTATATTTCCATCAAGCACGTCATATCACCATGATAGCAGAAAGTATCCAGGCTATAAACATCATCATGTTAAAACAAATTGTAAATACTGTGCTATTACTTTAAGTTTCTTCCATACGGCTGTCTGTGAATAAATTTGCTACCTCTGGTGGCGTTTTTTTTTCTATAATCACCTATATTTCATTGGCCTCTCTCTCTAAAAATGAAGCATTTCCAGCTCCATGAAAGAGAGAGTCGGTTGAATCGTTCTTCCACTCATCCTAATGAGACGAGCCGTCTTTCGAATCTTGCAGTCTTTATTCCACGAGTCCATTCACGAGCGAGAGTGCGAATAAAAGTCTCATTCATCGAGCGAGAGTAATAAGACGCTCTGAAGTTACAGAAGAAAAATGTTAACATTTCGATTCATTTTTAATTAATTAAATATTCAATTAAAATTTTGAATATCCCTTTATTAATGCGTACCTACTATCCAAGAAATAACTACGTTCCAAATTTGATAGTTCTAGGTCTAACGGTCCGCCTTGCATAGACCTTTTTCAGCGATATTTCCATTATGCATGTCGCATCACGATAATAATAGAAAGTATCCAGGCTGTAAACATTATCATCTTTTAAAAAAATTGTAAATACTGTGCTATAACTTTATGTTTCTTCCATACAGTTAGCTGTGAATAAATTTGCTACCTTCTTCTGGCGTTTTCTACATAAACACTTCTCTCTCTAAACCTGAAGCATCCCCGGCTGCATGAAAGAGAGAGTCAGTTGAATGAATCGTTCTTCCACTCATCCTAATGAGACGAACCGTCTTTCGAATCTTGCAGTCGTCTTTATTCCGCGAATCCAATCAAGAGAGAGAGAGAGTGCGAATAAAAGTCTCATTCATCGAGAAAGAGCGAAAGCGGGAGAACATGGAAAGGATTTCGGAAGGATTATCGATTTTCCCCGCAGCGATTTTAATTACTCGATCTTCTTCTTCGCTCTGAGAGTCGGTGCGGGGAGAGATTTTTATTGCAAAATGATGTTTCGCCTCTTTGCTGCTTGAAACGAAATGGAGATAAAGCTATGATTTAAATACTGCTGGTTTAAGAAGATTATTGGTGGCTTCGTATTTTAACGAAATTGTCATGACCCGCAAAAGCAATTCACATTATAGGATGTTCGTAAATTCGAAAGATCTTTGTTCTAATAAGCTGTGTTTTAAATATCTCAATTTAAAAGGCCTATACGTCGGCTTTGCGTTTTAACGAAATTGTCATGGCCAAACAAAAGAATCCGCGTTATAGGAAGTTCGTAAATTGCAAAGATTTTTCTTCTTAACCTTTCAGTAAATTTCTAATAAGTGATAATATAAATATCTTCATTTAAGAGGCCTATACGTTGGCCCCGCATTTTAACGAAATTTGAACGGCCCATCAAAACAATTTACATTATAGGAAGTTCGTAAATTGCAAAGACTTTGTTCTTAACCTTTTAGTAAATTTTTAATAAGCTATGATTTAAATATCTTGATTTAAGAGGCCTATATGTCGGCTTCGCATTTTAACGAAATTTGAATAGCCCATCAAAACAATTCGCGTTATAGGAAATTTTCATGAGCTATCAAAATAATTCTGAATCTGAAATGCTCGTAAATTGGAATCGTAATATATTGTTAAAAAAAAATATCATTCGCTTCCCTGCCTTGGTAGTGTTATGGTTGGGAAGATAGATTTACAGGGATTCGTTTCGGGTGGAATCTAATGACTCCTGACTATGGCGACAATTTGGGGACTTGGCGACAAATTTTGCGGGTTTGGCGACAAAATGAGGGTTCCAGAAATGCAAGTATTGTCGCGTTATCTCTACTAGAAATTGAGTTATGGAGATTCTACTGGAATTTTCCATGTGACATCACATTCGCATTTTAAGGAAAGGCTATAAAAACCGACCTTTAAACGAAGAAAGGGAATCCCTTTTTTTAGTTTCGTCTGCAGTTGGAACTGGTATGCTGGTGAGCTAAGCGCTATTGAAAGTGTTGTTACTGTTATTATTAGTGATTTGCTGTCTGTTTGTGTTGCTAATTTGCACAAAAATGTTGCGTTTTTCCTGATCTCCTGAATATTCGTGAATAAAACGTCATTCTCCATTATATTCCTTGTTGGATTTTTTTCACAGTACACCCACAGGGAGATTTTCGTAACGTCGTCATATATACTATACAGGGTGTCCCCAAAAAATGCAACAAGCGTTTATTTCCTTGTTCCTAGATATTGATCCTGAACAAATACTTCCAATTACAAAATTTGATCAAACAGGGTGAGAATATTGTATGAAAACACTTTGGCTTCTAAGCCGATTGATAATTAAAAGTTAAACAAATTAAATTTTTATACGGCCCCCGTAGTGCAAAAATGTCAATAAGTAAAATGTTTCTCTTGCATTCCTCTATACCAATACAAATTTTCACCCTTCTATCTGCAAAATTTACAGAGATATAAGAAGACAAATTTATTGACATAGATTTCCATAAGCAACAGTATGAGCTGCTGAAATTAGTTCTATAAGAAAAATAAATCACAATGATTATCATGAGAAAGAAAATTGCTACACTTTCATTAAGAATTAAAATATTTTATAAACGCGTGTAAAATTTCAATTTGCTAAGAAAATATCTATCAGCTCCTCGCCGTTTTATGATTTTGTTTTGGCCTCCAGGTTTTTTTGATAAAAATTATATTTTCTACATTTGATAAATAATAAAATACTACTACACTAATAAAACTACATACTAGTATACTAATATAATATACTTTAAATACACTAATAAAGAGTGCTCCTTAGAAAAGTTTTCTGTTTCAATCTTTATAATATTTGAAGAGAATCCTGATTTTAAAAGACCCTGCAAAGTAATTCAAATCCGCTAAAGGTTCATATGTTCTTTCAGAGACATGCTTTGTATTAATGAAATATCTGTAGCCTCGTAAATTTGAACTCAACTTTAAATTTAATATCTTCGTCCGATTAAATTTAAAACGATGATTTTAGGAGCTTTGCCAACCTGATTCAAAGTAAATTTACTCATCCGATAAGACTCGGAGTTCTGAAGTCGCAGGGGAAAACAGGTGAAAAGGGAAACTTCTGCTTGAATATATTAATATTTTTGCTAGTTTTGAACTATATTACTTTTTTCGGGAAAGTATTATTTTTATTACGCAGTTCAAAATTGCGTTTTTCTACCAAAATATTTTTTATCGCTGTAAGAAGTGTTATTGAAGTGCCGGAAGATGGATGGTTTTTAATAAATGCGACAGTTTCGCAAAACTTTCTTTCAGTTTTTGATTCAGTAAAAAGAATTTTAGTTTTAACATAACAATATTGACCTGTCAAATGCTAGTTCAATTTCAGCATAGTTTTTCTTTTTACTACTTTCTCGTATGCGAAGTATATATGTTACGGGCAAAGTTTGGAATCCAGCATTCTATAGAATGCCTACGCATTTTCAGACAAAGTATGAAAGGTAATATGAAAGAAAAAGGTATTTAGGTAAAATATTTCAGACAATTCCTAGGCATTATATCAGTCGTTCAGAAGTTGTAGAAGGGAAAGAGGATACAGGAGAGAGATATACAGGAATTCGTATTGGATGGAAGTTAATGACCCCCGACCTTGACGATCATTTTGGTGAAATGGCGACTAAGTGGGGATTCCGGCGACAAAATGAAGGTTCCAGAAAATATAGGAATTTTCCCGCTATCTCTATTAGGAGCAAAGTTGTGGTCAAATTCCACTATAAACGCAGATACCTTACATTCAATGAGCCAGCGAAATATGAGCTAGTGAAGCCGTAGGATGTTTTTTTAATTAAAAACACTTGACATGTGCCCATTTCAGATGCCTCAGGCATCGCGAGCACAAGTTTTCTTACTTCATTTCAGTAATTAATAAAAGCATATTCTTGACATTCAATGAGCTAGCGTATCTACTACGTTCTGGCTACGGCCGCTATCGATGCCATAATATGTTTCTTAATTTAAAAAAATTGTTCAATGCCAACTTTAGGTGCCGCAGGCATCGTAAGCACAATTCCGTTTCATTTGAGTAATTAGAAAACGCAGATTCCTTACATTCAATGAGCTAGAGAAGCTACTAGATTCTGGCTCCCGCTGCTAGCGAAGCCGTAAAATGGTTTTTAAAAAAAAATTGCGGTGCCCATCCACGACCCCATTCCCTACAATGTAGGATCCGTAAATATGAGATGCAATGGAACTTGTTTATAACGATACTAACTATAACAATAAGCCTGCCTATAATGATATTTTCCTTGATCCCTGCAGAATTCTTATTTACTCAATGTATTAGATGCACCTGTCTATAACGATAGTTTTTTCTCTTTAGAAAGCAGGGACAGTGCAATCCCGATATTTTTATCTTGTAATACGACACCCCATGTTCCAGAATGGGAAACACGAAGGGAATCCAGATACCGTAGACTGTTTTAGCAGGGAGATAGGTTGACGTGCCCCTAATTAACAATCTACAGGATTTTGTCCCAACATTGCCCAAATGTTCCCGATATGCAATTGAACTCTTTAGACGGGCTTAGTTTCATCTGCATCCACAAATAAACAAAATTAACAGATTTTTCCTTTACTTTTATTAAGAAATAAAATTATACTTAATCTCACTTTTATGCATACTTTTATTGTCAGTAAAAATTTTAATTAAAATCTTCCCTTTGAAGTTCTGATAAAAAGTTTAAATAATTTGAAGTTTATAAAATAGAACTTTATATCAGTGAGAATTTGTAAGGATAATCAATAAGGTCAATAAAATTAGATACTTTATTTGTAATGCACACATTCATAAATATTGCATGCTCAAACTGTCTACAAAGATGACCCATCTATAACAATATCTTTTCTAGGTCCCTACTATATCGTTATAAAAAAGTTTCTCTGTAAATGTGGGATCTTCTGGTATGCCGCTTTGAGACAAGATTTGTAGATTTGTAGCAAATATTTATTACAGTGGTCAATGAGAAGAACTCCAAACTACTTACGAATCTTTTCATTATACGACGAAGCTAAACACAACACGCGCCATATTGTTGAGATACGCAAGAAAATCGAGGGAACACTTCTGGTGGTTTTACGCAAAAGGATTTTTCCCTGCTGATTTAAGATATGCAATGGAACAATCATGTTAATATTTTAGAGTACCTTTTTGAATCTGTTGTTCCATCACCGTTTTATCATCTTTTTCCATCTATATCACTTTTCCCTTTTGTTTAACGCAGTATGGTCGAATTCATTGCGCTTGTGCTGTAAAAAATCAAATCAAACGAAGAATTTTTCCCTAAAACCTAGCGCTCCCCAGCTGCTATCAGTGTACCCATCCACTAATCTACTTCTAATATTTTGTATCACTAATGACATGTCCGACACAAATAGGATATGTGTGCCGGACCTAAAAACTGCAGCATCCCCAATAGCCACCTCTACTTTGACCCTTATGTTGGTCCAAATTCAGCTCTTGTTTTTTAAGGACAATGTAATATTAAGGATGCAGCCAAAATAAATCTACAGCTTTAGTATATTAACAATAAAGGTTATTTAAAATAATGCTACTTAATAAAGATTGAATATCTAAAAAGAACAAAAAATAAGGAATGAATATTTAAAAGACAAAAATTAGCAATAGAAGCAATTCAATTGATGTGCGGAAGTGCAGCATCATCCGGGAAAAAATCTCGAAGTACAAAATAAATAAAAATACTAATAAAGGGAATTATAATTGTGGAAGAGTTAAAAATAATAGCAGACAAGGATAAGAAGTAAGAATCTGGTGGATGACTTCATCAGAGGCCATACATCTATGCAGATTCAAAAATGGAATAGGTTTTCCGTAGAGGAAAAAGACTTTAAGGTCTGATATTTAATATCCTCTAAGGCCTGAACCCATTCCGAAATGTATTGGATAGAAAAGCATTTATTCACAAAGAAAAATTAGAAACAGTCTTTTAAACAAACTATGAGAAGAAGAGCTTAAAATCTTATCTCTTATAACAGTTGTGAAACAAAAATAGGACGACAATGTAAACAAAATAAATAGATGCGCGCACCTATCTCCATCTAATGAAGGAAACACCAATTATAGACCACCACTTGAAAAATTCCATACTTTAAATAATTCCACCAGGCAGGATACAGAAGAAAGCAAACACATGCGAAGGCTAGTTTAGTTTAGTTACATTTACGTCCCGTTTTTTAGCAACACTTGGGCTATTTTTGGACAAACCTCGTAATTTTGAATCGTGGTCATATGACGACCCCTCTCCAAACTTCTCCGCTACACCAGCGGGAGGACGTCCCCCCCTACGTATTATTTAACATGCAACAGGCGGATGTTCAGTGGATAAGGTCTCGAGCCTGGAACTCTCCATACCCGAAGCTGAGACTTCATCATGAAGCCACCGCGACCCTAATACATGTGAAGGCGCCTTTAACCCTTTAAGTCTCTCATTTTCTTTGCTTTCTAATAAGATGACCCCTCCTGTTTTGGAAAGGGGCTCTCGTTTTCATTCATCTAAGAAGTCATAGAATACTTGAGATGCTTATGGATTCTACGTAATTTTTATGTCAAAGTATGAAGATAACTAGAAAATCACCCGTCATGGTATGACGGGTGAAAATTGCCACCTCATTCGAGAGATTTCCCGTTCAATTTGAAGTGTTTAAATAGATATATATGCGAGAGTAATGTCTAACATTGATTGAAAACAAATAAAATAAACATATGTTTTATGACAGGAAATATTGTTTTATTTACATATTTCTTTATTCAAAAACCTCTTGGTAAACAACAATCCGTGTGAAGTATTTTTCGTTGTTTAACAATTTTATCATAATTCAATAACCATGAAATTCTCAACTTGTCAAACTTAAGTCAAAAGTTAAAATTTCAAATGAACTCTAATCAAAACAAAGCACTTCTCTGCTTGTCAAACGCTGCCAAAAAATATTATCAAATTATATCATCACGATTGCAATAAATAATCAGATGCATCGTGGCGTCCAAACTATATCACGTGCATGATATACCACTGACGTGATTTACTACTTCCAATTAAAAAACGGAAATTAATTTGAAATATATGATTAATATAATTTAAAATTTCTCGGGAGCTATTGATCAAAGCGAGATAAATTTTATATCAATCGATCGAAAATTTTATTCAACTATTTTAGAGCTATTAAATTTGAAATTAGAATGACAATTATTTTTTAAATTTAAAATTACTGAAATTTAGGTGCTGTAACAATGAAATAATGCTGTTTAACGTCTCGCAGTACTATGTCACGAGTTTTATTGTTGGTGACGTCACAGCGTTACCGAGAGCAGATCTGGGCTATTATATTAGTAATTAAAGATTAAAGTTTAGTTTATAAATCTAAACATGCGATAATTCGATGCACGTCAATATGACGGGCGAGCGACTGAAGGGGTTAAATACAGACTATATGGCGCTGCCTCTTCACGGTTGGTTCAGCAGCGACGTCACAAGAAAGAGGTGTAAGCAAGCAATGGACCTTATGCACCCTTTGGGTTCGAGAGTATAGAAAAACAGCTGTGGAGGAATAAACAAAACGATCGGCCTATAAGCGACTCGGAAATAAAAGCAGTTCTGAGTCAGCTGTTTAAGACTGACCAATGGCTGCCTCCGGCAGGTCACGTGTCGGAGGATGTGACGTCACATGCATAAGGTCCATTCACTCAAACAAACTTCACAAAGTGGCGTAACCGATGGCGACGCCACAGTAATAACGAAAAACACACAACATCGGAAGTAATTCATACGGGCAAAACAGCAAAGTGGGTAAACCTCAACAAAACGACCAATGTATCATTAAGTGAAGATTAGAAATCAATGACAGACAGTATATTTTTCCATTATGCTTTCTGCCTGTCATGAATGAATTGCCCCCAGAAATTGTGTGCTCAAATTTCCGTTCACACTAAAATAATTCCTGATCTTTAAACACCAATAACTTAATAAATATCCACGACCGCGTCCCTCTCAACCCACGCATCTGTCAATTTTTATGAAAAGCTGCGTTAACTCACTTATCCTAGCCCACGTAAACGACGAAATGGAGTTGTTAGTTTTACCAAGCCGAGAATACGAATTTTCAGAGAGTCAAAGAAAAATGGAGAACAAAAAAAACTAATTTTGTTTGCTTTCGGAGATATGGAAAAGAAAACTGCCATGAAAGGTTTGGGTTTGTTTGCATTAGCATATTTCTGTCTTGCCCGGAGATTATTAAAGCACGCAAAAAAAGTGGGCGAAAGTTTTTGAAATAATTATAGCTCACATTATTATACGAAAATATCCAATCTAGCATTTGAAGGCATTTAAGCGAAAAATTATGAAAGGAAATTTGGTCTTTAAACAAATCTTATAAAGCAGCTGTAGGTGGATAAAAACTTTATTCAAGATATTCTTGTTTAAAAATAATTTTCTCAGTAATAGAAAAGAAGTAAGGCGAAATCCCTACTGGTTTTTATATATTTTATCAACGCATGAAACAATTTCAAAAGCATTTTTTCGCCTTAATTGTGTCCTGTAATTTTTTTGCCCTGCTGTTCAAAAATTAATAAGAACTTTGGTAGTCAGGTGGCAGAGTCCAAACATTCCGGCAAGGCGATCGCAGATTGAAGGCCTGATTCCTGTCCGAATAAAACTTACGAAAGGAACTGTGTTCTTTTAATAAATCTTATAAAAAAAAGTTGTCTATGGACAGAAACTTTATGTAAGATATTTGTTTCAAAATAAAAATAATTAATAGTTTTGAAAAGAAATAAAACCCAACCCTTACTCTCGTTCAAGATGTTTTATCACTATTTCAAAAATTCATTTTAACACTATAATTGAGTCCTTTAATTTATATACCCTGTTGTTTAAAAATTAATACCAGATTAGTTGGCCTCTGAGTCTTGACACCCCGGCAGATGGGTCGAAAGTTGACCTAATTCTGTCGGAGACCCGCCGTAAGAATGGGCTTGATACACGGTAAATTTGTTGGGGTTCAAAAGTCCTCTCGTTGGTGTGGAGTGCAAGCTTGGAGAGGGGTATGTCGACCCAAATGTCTTCTTTGTTATCGGACCACTTTTCAAAATTACTAGGTTCGTCTCAAAATAGCCCTAGTGTACTCGAAAAGGCGTGTAAATATAACTAAACTAAAATAGTCTTAAATTTATTTTAGATATTTTGTCTCTTTATCAAAAAGTTCCAAGTATTCATTTTAGCACCGAAATTATGTACTTTAATTTTTTTCCCAAATCAGTACAGGATTAAGACTTACGTCTGTGACCTGATGGTACAATCCTGGCACACCGACTGAGGGTCCGTAGATTAAAAATCCGATTCCATCGAAGACTCATCAAGACCACGGGGCTTATGTACGTTGAATCCTGTACATGTGAATAACTCCAGAGTACACAGTCTAAATATATACTAATAAAATACCTAGAGATTCGCCATATAGTTTTATCACGAGAATTTTAGATTTGTGTCAATTTGTGGAC
>BGPR01054363.1:0-10224 GCA_013235015.1 Araneus ventricosus
GTCCACAAATTGACACAAATCTAAAATTCTCGTGATAAAACTATATGGCGAATCTCTAGGTATTTTATTAGTATATATTTAGACTGTGTACTCTGGAGTTATTCACATGTACAGGATTCAACGTACATAAGCCCCGTGGTCTTGATGAGTCTTCGATGGAATCGGATTTTTAATCTACGGACCCTCAGTCGGTGTGCCAGGATTGTACCATCAGGTCACAGACGTAAGTCTTAATCCTGTACTGATTTGGGAAAAAAATTAAAGTACATAATTTCGGTGCTAAAATGAATACTTGGAACTTTTTGATAAAGAGACAAAATATCTAAAATAAATTTAAGACTATTTTAGTTTAGTTATATTTACACGCCTTTTCGAGTACACTAGGGCTATTTTGAGACGAACCTAGTAATTTTGAAAAGTGGTCCGATAACAAAGAAGACATTTGGGTCGACATACCCCTCTCCAAGCTTGCACTCCACACCAACGAGAGGACTTTTGAACCCCAACAAATTTACCGTGTATCAAGCCCATTCTTACGGCGGGTCTCCGACAGAATTAGGTCAACTTTCGACCCATCTGCCGGGGTGTCAAGACTCAGAGGCCAACTAATCTGGTATTAATTTTTAAACAACAGGGTATATAAATTAAAGGACTCAATTATAGTGTTAAAATGAATTTTTGAAATAGTGATAAAACATCTTGAACGAGAGTAAGGGTTGGGTTTTATTTCTTTTCAAAACTATTAATTATTTTTATTTTGAAACAAATATCTTACATAAAGTTTCTGTCCATAGACAACTTTTTTTTATAAGATTTATTAAAAGAACACAGTTCCTTTCGTAAGTTTTATTCGGACAGGAATCAGGCCTTCAATCTGCGATCGCCTTGCCGGAATGTTTGGACTCTGCCACCTGACTACCAAAGTTCTTATTAATTTTTGAACAGCAGGGCAAAAAAATTACAGGACACAATTAAGGCGAAAAAATGCTTTTGAAATTGTTTCATGCGTTGATAAAATATATAAAAACCAGTAGGGATTTCGCCTTACTTCTTTTCTATTACTGAGAAAATTATTTTTAAACAAGAATATCTTGAATAAAGTTTTTATCCACCTACAGCTGCTTTATAAGATTTGTTTAAAGACCAAATTTCCTTTCATAATTTTTCGCTTAAATGCCTTCAAATGCTAGATTGGATATTTTCGTATAATAATGTGAGCTATAATTATTTCAAAAACTTTCGCCCACTTTTTTTGCGTGCTTTAATAATCTCCGGGCAAGACAGAAATATGCTAATGCAAACAAACCCAAACCTTTCATGGCAGTTTTCTTTTCCATATCTCCGAAAGCAAACAAAATTAGTTTTTTTTGTTCTCCATTTTTCTTTGACTCTCTGAAAATTCGTATTCTCGGCTTGGTAAAACTAACAACTCCATTTCGTCGTTTACGTGGGCTAGGATAAGTGAGTTAACGCAGCTTTTCATAAAAATTGACAGATGCGTGGGTTGAGAGGGACGCGGTCGTGGATATTTATTAAGTTATTGGTGTTTAAAGATCAGGAATTATTTTAGTGTGAACGGAAATTTGAGCACACAATTTCTGGGGGCAATTCATTCATGACAGGCAGAAAGCATAATGGAAAAATATACTGTCTGTCATTGATTTCTAATCTTCACTTAATGATACATTGGTCGTTTTGTTGAGGTTTACCCACTTTGCTGTTTTGCCCGTATGAATTACTTCCGATGTTGTGTGTTTTTCGTTATTACTGTGGCGTCGCCATCGGTTACGCCACTTTGTGAAGTTTGTTTGAGTGAATGGACCTTATGCATGTGACGTCACATCCTCCGACACGTGACCTGCCGGAGGCAGCCATTGGTCAGTCTTAAACAGCTGACTCAGAACTGCTTTTATTTCCGAGTCGCTTATAGGCCGATCGTTTTGTTTATTCCTCCACAGCTGTTTTTCTATACTCTCGAACCCAAAGGGTGCATAAGGTCCATTGCTTGCTTACACCTCTTTCTTGTGACGTCGCTGCTGAACCAACCGTGAAGAGGCAGCGCCATATAGTCTGTATTTAACCCCTTCAGTCGCTCGCCCGTCATATTGACGTGCATCGAATTATCGCATGTTTAGATTTATAAACTAAACTTTAATCTTTAATTACTAATATAATAGCCCAGATCTGCTCTCGGTAACGCTGTGACGTCACCAACAATAAAACTCGTGACATAGTACTGCGAGACGTTAAACAGCATTATTTCATTGTTACAGCACCTAAATTTCAGTAATTTTAAATTTAAAAAATAATTGTCATTCTAATTTCAAATTTAATAGCTCTAAAATAGTTGAATAAAATTTTCGATCGATTGATATAAAATTTATCTCGCTTTGATCAATAGCTCCCGAGAAATTTTAAATTATATTAATCATATATTTCAAATTAATTTCCGTTTTTTAATTGGAAGTAGTAAATCACGTCAGTGGTATATCATGCACGTGATATAGTTTGGACGCCACGATGCATCTGATTATTTATTGCAATCGTGATGATATAATTTGATAATATTTTTTGGCAGCGTTTGACAAGCAGAGAAGTGCTTTGTTTTGATTAGAGTTCATTTGAAATTTTAACTTTTGACTTAAGTTTGACAAGTTGAGAATTTCATGGTTATTGAATTATGATAAAATTGTTAAACAACGAAAAATACTTCACACGGATTGTTGTTTACCAAGAGGTTTTTGAATAAAGAAATATGTAAATAAAACAATATTTCCTGTCATAAAACATATGTTTATTTTATTTGTTTTCAATCAATGTTAGACATTACTCTCGCATATATATCTATTTAAACACTTCAAATTGAACGGGAAATCTCTCGAATGAGGTGGCAATTTTCACCCGTCATACCATGACGGGTGATTTTCTAGTTATCTTCATACTTTGACATAAAAATTACGTAGAATCCATAAGCATCTCAAGTATTCTATGACTTCTTAGATGAATGAAAACGAGAGCCCCTTTCCAAAACAGGAGGGGTCATCTTATTAGAAAGCAAAGAAAATGAGAGACTTAAAGGGTTAAAGGCGCCTTCACATGTATTAGGGTCGCGGTGGCTTCATGATGAAGTCTCAGCTTCGGGTATGGAGAGTTCCAGGCTCGAGACCTTATCCACTGAACATCCGCCTGTTGCATGTTAAATAATACGTAGGGGGGGACGTCCTCCCGCTGGTGTAGCGGAGAAGTTTGGAGAGGGGTCGTCATATGACCACGATTCAAAATTACGAGGTTTGTCCAAAAATAGCCCAAGTGTTGCTAAAAAACGGGACGTAAATGTAACTAAACTAAACTAGCCTTCGCATGTGTTTGCTTTCTTCTGTATCCTGCCTGGTGGAATTATTTAAAGTATGGAATTTTTCAAGTGGTGGTCTATAATTGGTGTTTCCTTCATTAGATGGAGATAGGTGCGCGCATCTATTTATTTTGTTTACATTGTCGTCCTATTTTTGTTTCACAACTGTTATAA
This sequence comes from Araneus ventricosus, assembly GCA_013235015.1. Lineage (NCBI taxonomy): Eukaryota > Metazoa > Arthropoda > Arachnida > Araneae > Araneidae > Araneus > Araneus ventricosus. The sequence goes on from BGPR01054363.1 coordinate 3,527, forward strand.
GAGATAAGATTTTAAGCTCTTCTTCTCATAGTTTGTTTAAAAGACTGTTTCTAATTTTTCTTTGTGAATAAATGCTTTTCTATCCAATACATTTCGGAATGGGTTCAGGCCTTAGAGGATATTAAATATCAGACCTTAAAGTCTTTTTCCTCTACGGAAAACCTATTCCATTTTTGAATCTGCATAGATGTATGGCCTCTGATGAAGTCATCCACCAGATTCTTACTTCTTATCCTTGTCTGCTATTATTTTTAACTCTTCCACAATTATAATTCCCTTTATTAGTATTTTTATTTATTTTGTACTTCGAGATTTTTTCCCGGATGATGCTGCACTTCCGCACATCAATTGAATTGCTTCTATTGCTAATTTTTGTCTTTTAAATATTCATTCCTTATTTTTTGTTCTTTTTAGATATTCAATCTTTATTAAGTAGCATTATTTTAAATAACCTTTATTGTTAATATACTAAAGCTGTAGATTTATTTTGGCTGCATCCTTAATATTACATTGTCCTTAAAAAACAAGAGCTGAATTTGGACCAACATAAGGGTCAAAGTAGAGGTGGCTATTGGGGATGCTGCAGTTTTTAGGTCCGGCACACATATCCTATTTGTGTCGGACATGTCATTAGTGATACAAAATATTAGAAGTAGATTAGTGGATGGGTACACTGATAGCAGCTGGGGAGCGCTAGGTTTTAGGGAAAAATTCTTCGTTTGATTTGATTTTTTACAGCACAAGCGCAATGAATTCGACCATACTGCGTTAAACAAAAGGGAAAAGTGATATAGATGGAAAAAGATGATAAAACGGTGATGGAACAACAGATTCAAAAAGGTACTCTAAAATATTAACATGATTGTTCCATTGCATATCTTAAATCAGCAGGGAAAAATCCTTTTGCGTAAAACCACCAGAAGTGTTCCCTCGATTTTCTTGCGTATCTCAACAATATGGCGCGTGTTGTGTTTAGCTTCGTCGTATAATGAAAAGATTCGTAAGTAGTTTGGAGTTCTTCTCATTGACCACTGTAATAAATATTTGCTACAAATCTACAAATCTTGTCTCAAAGCGGCATACCAGAAGATCCCACATTTACAGAGAAACTTTTTTATAACGATATAGTAGGGACCTAGAAAAGATATTGTTATAGATGGGTCATCTTTGTAGACAGTTTGAGCATGCAATATTTATGAATGTGTGCATTACAAATAAAGTATCTAATTTTATTGACCTTATTGATTATCCTTACAAATTCTCACTGATATAAAGTTCTATTTTATAAACTTCAAATTATTTAAACTTTTTATCAGAACTTCAAAGGGAAGATTTTAATTAAAATTTTTACTGACAATAAAAGTATGCATAAAAGTGAGATTAAGTATAATTTTATTTCTTAATAAAAGTAAAGGAAAAATCTGTTAATTTTGTTTATTTGTGGATGCAGATGAAACTAAGCCCGTCTAAAGAGTTCAATTGCATATCGGGAACATTTGGGCAATGTTGGGACAAAATCCTGTAGATTGTTAATTAGGGGCACGTCAACCTATCTCCCTGCTAAAACAGTCTACGGTATCTGGATTCCCTTCGTGTTTCCCATTCTGGAACATGGGGTGTCGTATTACAAGATAAAAATATCGGGATTGCACTGTCCCTGCTTTCTAAAGAGAAAAAACTATCGTTATAGACAGGTGCATCTAATACATTGAGTAAATAAGAATTCTGCAGGGATCAAGGAAAATATCATTATAGGCAGGCTTATTGTTATAGTTAGTATCGTTATAAACAAGTTCCATTGCATCTCATATTTACGGATCCTACATTGTAGGGAATGGGGTCGTGGATGGGCACCGCAATTTTTTTTTAAAAACCATTTTACGGCTTCGCTAGCAGCGGGAGCCAGAATCTAGTAGCTTCTCTAGCTCATTGAATGTAAGGAATCTGCGTTTTCTAATTACTCAAATGAAACGGAATTGTGCTTACGATGCCTGCGGCACCTAAAGTTGGCATTGAACAATTTTTTTAAATTAAGAAACATATTATGGCATCGATAGCGGCCGTAGCCAGAACGTAGTAGATACGCTAGCTCATTGAATGTCAAGAATATGCTTTTATTAATTACTGAAATGAAGTAAGAAAACTTGTGCTCGCGATGCCTGAGGCATCTGAAATGGGCACATGTCAAGTGTTTTTAATTAAAAAAACATCCTACGGCTTCACTAGCTCATATTTCGCTGGCTCATTGAATGTAAGGTATCTGCGTTTATAGTGGAATTTGACCACAACTTTGCTCCTAATAGAGATAGCGGGAAAATTCCTATATTTTCTGGAACCTTCATTTTGTCGCCGGAATCCCCACTTAGTCGCCATTTCACCAAAATGATCGTCAAGGTCGGGGGTCATTAACTTCCATCCAATACGAATTCCTGTATATCTCTCTCCTGTATCCTCTTTCCCTTCTACAACTTCTGAACGACTGATATAATGCCTAGGAATTGTCTGAAATATTTTACCTAAATACCTTTTTCTTTCATATTACCTTTCATACTTTGTCTGAAAATGCGTAGGCATTCTATAGAATGCTGGATTCCAAACTTTGCCCGTAACATATATACTTCGCATACGAGAAAGTAGTAAAAAGAAAAACTATGCTGAAATTGAACTAGCATTTGACAGGTCAATATTGTTATGTTAAAACTAAAATTCTTTTTACTGAATCAAAAACTGAAAGAAAGTTTTGCGAAACTGTCGCATTTATTAAAAACCATCCATCTTCCGGCACTTCAATAACACTTCTTACAGCGATAAAAAATATTTTGGTAGAAAAACGCAATTTTGAACTGCGTAATAAAAATAATACTTTCCCGAAAAAAGTAATATAGTTCAAAACTAGCAAAAATATTAATATATTCAAGCAGAAGTTTCCCTTTTCACCTGTTTTCCCCTGCGACTTCAGAACTCCGAGTCTTATCGGATGAGTAAATTTACTTTGAATCAGGTTGGCAAAGCTCCTAAAATCATCGTTTTAAATTTAATCGGACGAAGATATTAAATTTAAAGTTGAGTTCAAATTTACGAGGCTACAGATATTTCATTAATACAAAGCATGTCTCTGAAAGAACATATGAACCTTTAGCGGATTTGAATTACTTTGCAGGGTCTTTTAAAATCAGGATTCTCTTCAAATATTATAAAGATTGAAACAGAAAACTTTTCTAAGGAGCACTCTTTATTAGTGTATTTAAAGTATATTATATTAGTATACTAGTATGTAGTTTTATTAGTGTAGTAGTATTTTATTATTTATCAAATGTAGAAAATATAATTTTTATCAAAAAAACCTGGAGGCCAAAACAAAATCATAAAACGGCGAGGAGCTGATAGATATTTTCTTAGCAAATTGAAATTTTACACGCGTTTATAAAATATTTTAATTCTTAATGAAAGTGTAGCAATTTTCTTTCTCATGATAATCATTGTGATTTATTTTTCTTATAGAACTAATTTCAGCAGCTCATACTGTTGCTTATGGAAATCTATGTCAATAAATTTGTCTTCTTATATCTCTGTAAATTTTGCAGATAGAAGGGTGAAAATTTGTATTGGTATAGAGGAATGCAAGAGAAACATTTTACTTATTGACATTTTTGCACTACGGGGGCCGTATAAAAATTTAATTTGTTTAACTTTTAATTATCAATCGGCTTAGAAGCCAAAGTGTTTTCATACAATATTCTCACCCTGTTTGATCAAATTTTGTAATTGGAAGTATTTGTTCAGGATCAATATCTAGGAACAAGGAAATAAACGCTTGTTGCATTTTTTGGGGACACCCTGTATAGTATATATGACGACGTTACGAAAATCTCCCTGTGGGTGTACTGTGAAAAAAATCCAACAAGGAATATAATGGAGAATGACGTTTTATTCACGAATATTCAGGAGATCAGGAAAAACGCAACATTTTTGTGCAAATTAGCAACACAAACAGACAGCAAATCACTAATAATAACAGTAACAACACTTTCAATAGCGCTTAGCTCACCAGCATACCAGTTCCAACTGCAGACGAAACTAAAAAAAGGGATTCCCTTTCTTCGTTTAAAGGTCGGTTTTTATAGCCTTTCCTTAAAATGCGAATGTGATGTCACATGGAAAATTCCAGTAGAATCTCCATAACTCAATTTCTAGTAGAGATAACGCGACAATACTTGCATTTCTGGAACCCTCATTTTGTCGCCAAACCCGCAAAATTTGTCGCCAAGTCCCCAAATTGTCGCCATAGTCAGGAGTCATTAGATTCCACCCGAAACGAATCCCTGTAAATCTATCTTCCCAACCATAACACTACCAAGGCAGGGAAGCGAATGATATTTTTTTTTAACAATATATTACGATTCCAATTTACGAGCATTTCAGATTCAGAATTATTTTGATAGCTCATGAAAATTTCCTATAACGCGAATTGTTTTGATGGGCTATTCAAATTTCGTTAAAATGCGAAGCCGACATATAGGCCTCTTAAATCAAGATATTTAAATCATAGCTTATTAAAAATTTACTAAAAGGTTAAGAACAAAGTCTTTGCAATTTACGAACTTCCTATAATGTAAATTGTTTTGATGGGCCGTTCAAATTTCGTTAAAATGCGGGGCCAACGTATAGGCCTCTTAAATGAAGATATTTATATTATCACTTATTAGAAATTTACTGAAAGGTTAAGAAGAAAAATCTTTGCAATTTACGAACTTCCTATAACGCGGATTCTTTTGTTTGGCCATGACAATTTCGTTAAAACGCAAAGCCGACGTATAGGCCTTTTAAATTGAGATATTTAAAACACAGCTTATTAGAACAAAGATCTTTCGAATTTACGAACATCCTATAATGTGAATTGCTTTTGCGGGTCATGACAATTTCGTTAAAATACGAAGCCACCAATAATCTTCTTAAACCAGCAGTATTTAAATCATAGCTTTATCTCCATTTCGTTTCAAGCAGCAAAGAGGCGAAACATCATTTTGCAATAAAAATCTCTCCCCGCACCGACTCTCAGAGCGAAGAAGAAGATCGAGTAATTAAAATCGCTGCGGGGAAAATCGATAATCCTTCCGAAATCCTTTCCATGTTCTCCCGCTTTCGCTCTTTCTCGATGAATGAGACTTTTATTCGCACTCTCTCTCTCTCTTGATTGGATTCGCGGAATAAAGACGACTGCAAGATTCGAAAGACGGTTCGTCTCATTAGGATGAGTGGAAGAACGATTCATTCAACTGACTCTCTCTTTCATGCAGCCGGGGATGCTTCAGGTTTAGAGAGAGAAGTGTTTATGTAGAAAACGCCAGAAGAAGGTAGCAAATTTATTCACAGCTAACTGTATGGAAGAAACATAAAGTTATAGCACAGTATTTACAATTTTTTTAAAAGATGATAATGTTTACAGCCTGGATACTTTCTATTATTATCGTGATGCGACATGCATAATGGAAATATCGCTGAAAAAGGTCTATGCAAGGCGGACCGTTAGACCTAGAACTATCAAATTTGGAACGTAGTTATTTCTTGGATAGTAGGTACGCATTAATAAAGGGATATTCAAAATTTTAATTGAATATTTAATTAATTAAAAATGAATCGAAATGTTAACATTTTTCTTCTGTAACTTCAGAGCGTCTTATTACTCTCGCTCGATGAATGAGACTTTTATTCGCACTCTCGCTCGTGAATGGACTCGTGGAATAAAGACTGCAAGATTCGAAAGACGGCTCGTCTCATTAGGATGAGTGGAAGAACGATTCAACCGACTCTCTCTTTCATGGAGCTGGAAATGCTTCATTTTTAGAGAGAGAGGCCAATGAAATATAGGTGATTATAGAAAAAAAAACGCCACCAGAGGTAGCAAATTTATTCACAGACAGCCGTATGGAAGAAACTTAAAGTAATAGCACAGTATTTACAATTTGTTTTAACATGATGATGTTTATAGCCTGGATACTTTCTGCTATCATGGTGATATGACGTGCTTGATGGAAATATAGCTCAAAACGCTCTACAGATTTTACATTTTGTCCTAGAGCTATCAAATTTGGAGTGTAGTTACTTCTTGGATAGTAGGTACGCACTAATGAAGGGATATTCAAAATTTTAATTGTTTTTAATTAATTAAAAATTAATCGAAATTTTAACGTTTTTCTTGAATAACTTTGGAGCATATTCGCAATCGAAATTTTAACGTTTTTCTTGAATAACTTTGGAGCATATTCGCACTCTCTCTCTTGATTGGACCCGTGGAATAAAGAAGACTGCAAGATTTGAAAGATGGCTCGTCTCATTAGGATGAGAGGAAGAAAGATTCAACTGACTCTCTCTTTCATAGACCCGGAGGTACTTCAGGTTTAGAGAGAGAGGAAAAATGAAATTTAGGCGATGATATATAAAACGCCACCACAGATAGAAAATTTATTCACAGCCACGATGGAGCAAGCAGAAACTGATAACACAGTATTTACAATTATTTTTAAGATAATAATGTTTATAGCTTTTATTCTATTTGTAAATACTGTGTCGTGGACCGTTAAACCTAGAGCTACTAAATTTGGCACGTAGTTACTTCTTTTTTAGTAGTTACGCTAGTTATAGTAGTTAGTTAGAAATATTAAAAATTTTTATTATATTTTTAATTAAATAAAAAATTA
>BGPR01054364.1:0-10223 GCA_013235015.1 Araneus ventricosus
AAGATATAAGTTTAAAAAATATCTAATTTGTAGTATAACCCCCATCTTTTAGCTTCTTCGACAGGAGCCAAAATTCTGCCTGTTGTAATGCTGACATCTTCCTGGAATACTAATTATATTGAACTGAATATTTTATATACACCCTATATTATCTGGCTTCTTAAAGTTGTGAAAGAAAATTTACGCTTATGGCTTGCGCAGTGCAGTAAAACATTTCATTAAAAATGCTCATAATTCCTGTAATATTCAACAATTCTTTCCAAAGTTTTACCTAAAATGCTCTCTAACATATTGTCATCTTTTCTGTAAGTTTTGCATAATATAACAGAAACTCTGCATGTTATAAGCAAAAAACACAGGTGGAAAATTTTGAGATTTTAGAAAAACCAATATTTTCCCAAACATTTGAGCTAGCCATGAAAATTCCTGTAAATATTATGCAGCATTAAACATTACCATTTCTGAAAGTCAGCTTGTTATCAGTATTCTGTGAGCGGGGTGGGCCAAATACCTTTTGTCTTCTTCATCAATTTGTAGACGATCCCCTAATTGTCCTCAGACCGAATCTTTCAATGTAAAATGTGAGTTATTGTCTAATATTATTTACATGTCTGAAGTTTAATGGTAGTCGGTTAAACCATTCCGGAGAAATTCTAAAAAATGTGAAAATTCAAAGTGTCCGAATACTATATGTATATATATATATATATATATATATATATATATATATAGTATAAATCGTAGAATGAGAGAATATAAAATGCGATCGGATATACTTTCAATTCGTTTTTTCAGATCCTTTCGAATTTGATATGAATGTTTGTAATTTTATTTTTATTGTTTTCCTATTATGTTTTGCGTCTTTTATATATATATATATATATAGAGAGAGAGAGAGAGAGCATAAAGATAATGAAATAAAATTAAATTAGTAATTATAACAAATTTAAAAATAAATTTAAACATACACTTAAAAATTTAAACAATGTTTAAGTAGCGCGCAATATGCCGCTGCATACAAAAAAAAATCCCTTTTCGGCAAGCTTGAAGGCAAAGGTAGATTCCTTTACGTTAATGTTACAAAAAGTCATGAAATATTACATATTGATCAATACAGACATAGCTCTATGACTTTATTGTTTTACGCATTGCAATATTTACGCTGCGATTCCTCGTTTTCAAGGCGTCATTTAATCTTTTTGTTATATCGAGGTTTCCATTTCATTCCATTTTTTCATTCCAAAAGTTATGATAGATTTATCGGCTGCACATTGGTCAATCTTTTTTTTATATCTCAACACATAATTATTCAACAGGTAGGAGTCATCAAGAAATAAACATCTCAGCAGTGCAAATATCTCCTAGATAACATTAAGCCAGCCTATCTTGAAAGGTAACAAGAAATTGACCTGGCACGAATGGAAGAAAGACTCTAGATTTAAAAATTAATTTATTTAATCTAGGTTACAATATAATTGTGCAAACATTACTTTGTCATATGGTGCGTAAAAAATCACATGACAAGGAAGCACTTAAATACTCACTAAAATGGGCCTCATTTAGAGAACTCTGTTTACAGAGATACAATAGTCACTAAATTCTTAACATATAAGAGAATAAATTATTAAACATTGTGTGTAAATTTAATACGTGTTTTAAAGAGGATATGAATGCAGCCAATTTGAACAGTAAATTTAAATCTCCACGACGGTTAAAACCAAATACTCAGACAGAAAATCCCAAACAATTTTAAAGTTAAGGAGGTTTTCAATAGTAAAAGGATAAAGGAAACCTTTATTTAAATATCTATCGTTTTTGGCTACTTTATATTGATTTTTTATTACACAAATCATGGTCCTGCCATGTTTAGTTAAATATCAAATTAAAGTATTCTGTCAAAAAACCTATTATCAAATTAACTATTAAAATTATTTGATTAATTAAATTAACTATTTACTTAATTAAAGTTAAAATTAATTGTTACAAAACTTCACTAAAACTTTTTTCATGGCTCATACTATAAGCTAGTAATCTTTTATCTTATAATTATCTAATAATTATATTAATTTAAATAAAAGTCACTGTAGCTATGTATGTATGTTCCACATCTCCTCATAAACCCACTGGACTGATTTCAATCAAACTGTTTATTAAGAAAAGAGAAAGGTCACCTTCACCTTTCAAAGCCTAAAAGATGCTTTAAAATTTCACTTAATTAAAAAAATTAAGCAAGGCATTTTCCATGATGCCTTTTATCTCCATAAATTTGTTTCTCCTTATTTTAATATTTTTTTTTCTTAAAATTAATTTTAAACTGAATTCGTAATAATATTCTTGTTGATAAAAATACGAAGAACTGTTTCAGAATGAAGAATGCTAAAAGAAAATTTTAAAAGTGCATTGATTTAACAATTCTATATCGGGGACCAGCTATTGATTTATTTTCACGCTTTAAATTAATGAATAATTAAATAGTTAATTTAATTGTTTCAAAAATATTCCATTAAAACCTTTCATTGACTTTTAGTAATTGTTAACAAAATTTGAAAGTACCTATATAACAAATAATAACGTATGAAGAAACGGATGTTTTTAAAAATCGTCTGGTTCAATTGGATATTCTCATTTTAATTTCGAAAGCGTTTAGATCGAAAAGGAATTTGTGTATAATAATATTTATACAATAGTAATTTTTACATTGGTAAATATTGAACATGAAAACATTTTTTTAACTTATGCAAAGCCAGGTATATCACTAACAGTTAATTAACAAAATTAACAAAGATATTAACTTATAAATTAATTAGTCATAAATTAATTATATATTATACCGTATAAAAGTGAAAGTGAATGCGGTTGATGGGAACTCATAACTTCTAAGTAAATCTTGCTGTCAAAAAACTTTCAAAACTAAAAGTAGTTTGTTATGATGAGGCGATGATTCCCCCACTTGAAATTTCTTTTATCTTCAATCTTAACAAAGCTTACAGGGGAAAATGATAAATTGGGGGGGGGGGTATTGAATATAGCTTTTCAGCCTTGTTAAACTTATAAGAAATTTAGCAGACAAAAAACTTTTTTATATAAAAGTTGTCTTTTGTTATCATAAGGTGATAATTCGCCTAATTGAAATTTTTTTCTATCTTAGTCGTAACAGAGCCATGGGGAAAATGATATGTTGGGGAGGGGATTGAAAATACTTTTAGCTCATAATCCTAAGAAATTGTGGCTATCAAAAAAGTTAAATTCAAATATTGTTCGTTATGATACAAGGCAATAATTCGCCTAATTTGAATTTTCTTTTCTTTCCATTTCATTTGTAAAGGAATTATGGGGAAAACAGTTTCCACCTTTTGAGCTGGCTAGCCAGCCCATCTACGAACCTCGACCGAGATTTTCACTTGAGTCCTTACAACATATCCCAAGCTGGTTAAATTTATATCAAATTACTCCAGTTATCGTGTTCACAGATAACATGGGAAAGTTATATTATTATATATATATATATATGATATATATATATATATATATATATATATATATAGTATATATATATATATATATAAAACTTACTTTTAACGAAGGGTGGTTTGGGTTCTAGGTCAGGCGCAGATCTTGCAGAAATTTTCCTGAAATGTGTCATGAGAAATCATTGCAATAGGTAGAGTTCCTATAAGGAATCTACCTAACAAAGAAAATCAAAAATTATTTAAAGAAAGTAAAACACCAAGAAATATAAATAATATATATAATTTGTAATATATATAATATTATATAAATTTTACTGTCGTTCATTCTTTGGAACTTTATTTGATCGTTTAAAAAACCGCACATATATTTTAACGGTCTTGAACCAAATGGTTTACTAGTCTCCAAGTGAATTTATACTAAACTTTTAATAGAAATAATCTTATAGCATAACAGGGCATTTTATTTAATCCTTTTAGTGCAGAACGACGATATATCGTCGTTCGCAAAACTTGTGAAAAGTGCCAATGACGATATATCGTTGCGTATGCGCATCGCGAGAGAACTCTAATCTCAAAATAAATTTACAAAACGCTATAAATAGTTTTATTAATATATTCAATTTATTAATAATATTCGGTTAATATTATAAGTTAATATTTGATTTTTCTGTTTTTCATAATGTTTTATTTATGTTATTCGTATGTTTTTTTAACAAATATTGGTATGCAATTGGCATTAATCTATTCTCCCTTTATTTCGTAATATGCTCCTTTTTGAATTTTATAAACATCATTCTTCTGTTTTTTACGAGCTTTTTCCCGGAACTTATCAAATTCCTGCAATTGGTCCGGCATTCTTCGCATAGGTACGATACTCCCAGTCGGCACTAAAAGGGTTAAGAGGATCAAATGTCATAGAGCGGGTACTATTGTAAATGTGCAGTTTTTCGCGCATCTTTCTTGTGAGCAACACATCAGCGCTTTTCTTGTGTTAAGATTACTATTCGATGCACTACGTGAAATATATATATATACTGGTGGACAAATGCTAAGGACCATTTTTTAAGATGCGAAAAATTTGGACTTAATAGGAATACAATGGTTTGCAATCAGTCGGAAATCACATTTTACAGTGAAGATTCAGTCACTAGAACATTTAGGGGACCGTCCACAAATTGATGAAGACGAAAATTATTTTGGCTCACCTCGTTTTACAGAAAGTTTATAATGAGCTGAAACTTTCATCAATGGTTTTGTTTGATGTGCATAATGTTTACACGCATTTTCGTAAAAATAGAAAGAATATTTGTGAAGATATAACGGTTTCTTTAAAAAAATCCCTAATTTTTCAGCATGTTTTTTTAAATAACATGCAGAGTTTTCCACCAAATTGTAAGAAACTTACAGAATACTTGACAATATGTAAAAGAAGCATTATTTAAACATTTTAATACTACAAGAAATAAGAGTATTTTTAGTAAATAATTTTTTGCTGCGCATGTGCGAAATTTTTCTTTCATAAATCGCAAAGCCGTAACCTATATAAAATTCCAGTTCATTCATTCCCAGAAAACGTGTGTTAATCTAAGATAACATATAGATCTCAATTTCGATTTTCCTCGGCTAATATTCAGAAAGATATCGCATTGCAACGGGGTGATCTTCAGTACACCTAAAAAAGAGAATCTTAAGATGAGGGTTCTTGCACAAACTGAAATTTACTAAAACTTGAATCTCGAATAGTTTTAATCAAATGCAATTTAAATTATGTATTTAATTTATTAATATACATGAGTATTAGGCATTCAACTCCAAAGAATTCAATATTACTGTTCAAAGATCAAGTTTAAAAAAATATCAATTTATGAAAGAACTTTCATCATTTAGGCTTCTTCTGATGTAACGAATATCTCCTGTAATGCCGATATCTTCTCGAATACTACAGATTGAACTGGAATTTTTATTGGTAGTTACCTGCTATAGTTGGCCAGTTATGAAATAGAAAAAGTTTATTACTGCTTTGCACATGCGCAGTAAAAAATCTTACTAAAAATACCTTTTTTGCTTCCTCCAAATTCCAAATTATTTGATTCAAATTTTAATGAAAGGCTTCTTTTTACATATTGTCAATTATTCTATAAGTTCATCATACAATTTGGTTGAAAACCTGCAATGTGATGAGCAAAACAAGTACTAGGGAAAATTTTTTAAAGAAACCTTTATATCTTCAGAATATTTTGTATTTTACGAAAATGCACGTAAACATTATGCATATAAAAAAAAACATGGGGAAGTTTAACTCATTGACACTGACTCAATATTCATTTTGTGAAGCAAGAGAGATTATATTCATAATATAAAAGGCCAGAAAATCAGTGACAGATCACGTGGAGTTTATGTTTTGGCTACGGCCAAAGATTCAGGACCTTAGTATGTCCTGCAAATTAGCTTAGCCATACAGGATACCGTTTTGATTCCGGATGATTTAATATCAAAATAGAGTTATACCAGAATTAATTTATTTTTCCTAATATAATCTTTCAGCATTTTTTTTTCTGTGTGTTGGGAAACAACAGACCTTTTTGCCAGGTGTTTTTTTTCAGCCGAGTAAGTTTTTCGTTTCTCTTCTTATATTTTTTATAGCATCGATGCGGAAAACCCATTAACATTAAATAAAAGGCACTGAAAATAATTTATTTTTCCACTTATTGAGATCTTTTGTGGAATTAGAATTATCGGTCGTTTACTTTCTTTTCTAATTCATCCAAGCGAAACCCATAAGAATTCTGTTACCAGTTGGAAGTTAGTAATAATTGTTTCACCAAATTGTTTTTCCTGTCTTTTAATTTCCAAGACTTCCGTTATTGTGCATGATTTTCTACCACAACTTTCGCTAATAAATCTGTAAAATCAGATCCAAGATATTGTTGGCAAGCTGAAAGCCCATCTTAGAAGGGCACAAATCTTTCTAGTATATACGTATAAAACCCTTAAATGGATTGGCTATTGCTAAATGCTTTTAAAAAAATCTGTATATTTATTAAATGCTTGATTTCTTATGTTTTATATATCATAGCATCCCAAACTCACACAAAAGTTCGTTAAGATTTCATTGAAACTTCTGCAACTTTTTTTTCCAGTTTCTCTATTTTTGAAGACTACTGAAGTCACGTTACCACAATCATGAAGGTTTTCTGAGAAAAAAGAACTTACGACGCTATTTTTCAAACATCTCATCAATCTGAGAAAGAAATATATTCCGTTGATTATTTTAAAAAATTTGTGTTTTTTTAGCTTAGAAAGAGACAATCTTTTTTCACAACATGCTTTCTCCTCATGGACACAGTCATTAATTTTGACAAACAGTAGTACTGAAAGCATTTGATTTGCTCTTAATACACATTTTAGCCAGGAATATGTATAAATAAAAAACATTCCGTCTTCCACTAAGGAGACGATTCTGGGAAATTCAAACTGTGATGAAACTTGGGTGATATTAGTAGCATACCATTAGGGTGTTCGGCCATTAATTCAAAAAAAGTGCACGCCCAGTCAATTCGGAGGAAATGGCCCTCAACTTTAAGGGCACAATCTCACCAGTAACTCTTCACTAGCATTCAGTGCTCTGATAGTTTAGATGTCAAAGGCCTGATTACCATTCGCTAGGTCCGCAATGTCCTGGCTGCGTTTTTTTTTTTTGAAATATTATTCCAAATTAAATTAAAATTTAAAAATATTTTAAATTAAAACTTAATTATTTTGTGCAAGAAAATAACTTTCTTGACACCTTTCATTTTCATGAATGTTCTTCATCACTCAATTTTTTCAGCCAGGATGGCTTTCAAAAGTATTTTGAAAATTTCTTCACCCATCAACATTGGCGCTTCCATGAGAATTTCAGTTGAAAAGATTCTGATGAAATTAAATTTCGTTTTGAGCTTTCAGTAAACTTGGATAATAAATAAATGGTATCTTTAATCTCAACTTTTGAATTTCACTTATAATGATTCTTGTGTATTCCATCTTCAACCTCCGACAATAGCAGTATTACAATTCATAGACATTTTTCCCTTTTAGAATATTTTAACTCTGTATTATGCTAATTTAATCAAAGCAATGCGAAGCACTTCAAAAATCCAAGGTATAATAACCCGTTTTAATTCAGGCTTCTGCAAAGGAATAGAAGTAAAAGCACTGTCGAAGAATAATTCTCATAATGATAATGAGTAAAGCCATTTGTTCATTGGTCCCCTTTTTCAATATTGAAATTTCGACCTCACTGGCATGAATTGATTAACAGCTGCTCTGCTATTTTATTCCAGCATTAAAAATATTGGACCATCTTGGCATATGTATTCAATAACATTCGCTCTCTACTGTTTCCAAGATAAAAAAGAACGGCGAATTTGGTGAATATAAAAAACCCAATAATTTAAAACTTTCAATGAATTTAGAATGAGAATTTTAAGTATATAGTTAATATTATCCCATTAAAGATGTATTTATAATTATTTTACCATTATATTATTTTTATGATTATTTTATTTGTAATTCATATCATATAAATAAAGATATATTTTCGCATAATATTTTCTGCATAAAAATAATTAAAGTTTTGATTTAAAATATTTTTAAAATTTTTAATTTAATTTGGAATAATTTAAAAAAAAAATAAAAATAAAGAAACCTCAGCCAGGACCGAACTGCGGACCTTCCGAATGATAAGCGAGCGCGCTGACATCGGAGCTATCTGAGCACTCATTTCTCGAGAAGAGTTACTGGTATATAAGTTGTGCCCAAATTTTGAGGGCCATTTCCTCCGAATGGGCTGGGCATTGCACTTTTTTAGATTGATGGGTGAACACCCTAATGGTATGCTACTAATATGCCAAGTTTCATCTCGAATTGAATTTCCCAAGTCGTGCCCTCTCCTTGTCAGTGAAACTCAGCTCAGATAACGTTCCGTTTTAGGGGCGCTTATAAAAATGCCACAAACTCAAAGTGAATTATTTTTTCAATATAAATTTTATAAAAAAGCATTTTTTAAATATTCATTTCTTTTGTATTCAATCGATGACAGACATATCAAGCATTCGGTCGATAATGAAACCTTTTTATTTTCAAGTCAGACTTGGAAAGTAGTGTTTTTATAATGTGAAGAAAAGGATAAGTTTGATCAATTATTTAATTAATTTACTTGCATTTAACAAATATATTAGTAAATAAATTGTCAAAATGTTTTTTTTTTTGGGGGGGGGGGGTTTCACATAATTATAGATTTTTGTAGATATTTTTTTTAAACATTAATATGACTTCCTCTAAATAGGGACCCAAGGCTTAGAAAGGCAATAAAACAAATTTTCCAGACAGGAATTTGTTTAGTAATTTTCCTATCGATTTCAGGACACGTTATATTAATATACAAAATAATAGAAAAAAATGCAACTTGGGCATTAATGGGTTAACTGCAGTTAACTGTTTAAAAATTTCAAATGCTGTTTAATGAACAATCCACTGAAAAAGAATCCACTCAAAGAGCCAATTATCGAACATCAAAACTTTCTGTCCCCACAGAAAAATGGTATCTAAAAGTGCAATTTATGCAAGGGGTTGTCTACATAATAAAATTCGTAACAACTCTATTTTTTCCAAAGGCAAAACCTAATTTGAAATTCAGATTCTTCAGATTAAATTTGCTCCAGCACATATAAAACCTTGCCATTTCAAAGAAGTGGATGATGAATTATAGTAGTTAAAATTTCGGCCTCCTAATGTTAAATGAACGTTGCCGTTTTTTCGACATATTTCTAAATATAATGGATCAATTACAACAATTTGTGCTTTACATTAAACTGCTACATAACATTGTGCATTTTTTTCAAATTTAATGCAACATAATTATAATTATTAAATTTGTGCCTTGAAATTAACACTGCTTTGCAAAAATTAAACCATTTCAGTCCAGTATTTCTGAAGATATACAGCAAAATCCTAAAGGGCTCAGAACATTGCCATATTCACTCTTCGGAGGGATGGGGTCATCACAATTTACATGTATTAGCTAGGGCAAAATATCTCTAAAATAAAACAGAAAATAAAGTAAATTTTTGAATATTACTTTAGACTAATAATTAGGTATTTGGATGCTTTTTTGATGGACTATACAAGGTGCCTAGAGTAAAACTATTATCAGCAGTTTGTAGCAAGGATGTTGCTAATTCATAGAATGCAATGGGGAAAGAGGTTCAAGGGAAAATTTTAAATAAAATAAGCTAAACAAATATTTCAGACTGAAACATAATTGTTCAAGTAACTTTTATTAAGTGATCCATTTTTGACAAACAAAAAAA
Organism: Araneus ventricosus; assembly: GCA_013235015.1. Lineage (NCBI taxonomy): Eukaryota > Metazoa > Arthropoda > Arachnida > Araneae > Araneidae > Araneus > Araneus ventricosus. The sequence continues at coordinate 9,821 of BGPR01054364.1, forward strand.
TTTATGACACTATTTTCATTGAGTACAAACACAGAAAATCTCAAACGTGACAAAGCAATTACTATGCACTAAGTGAAAATTTTTAATCGGCATTTATCAAAGAAAATTATCCAAAGCAATATAAGGATCTACTCTAAACTGAACATCTTTACCATTAACATCTGCCTTTGATCTCCAATTACTAGATTAGAGAATTTATTTTATCAGAACCTGAAAGTTGAAGAAGCTGAAATTCATCAAAATTAGATTCTGATAATCCATCCAATGCAAATACACATCTCCGTCTCAAAGTTTATAGAATCGTGTATTTGTTTATATTTTTCGTTATATGGATGTATTTCATGCAATCCCACAGATATATATGTTTATTATATTGACAAAACAGCAGATAACATCCCGTTGA
>BGPR01054366.1:0-10223 GCA_013235015.1 Araneus ventricosus
GTTTCCCTCAATCAGCCGTGGGATCCAAATTCAGTATTAACTTTTTTTAAACGAAACTGGCGACTCTGATTTTTGTAGAATTGCGTTTAATTGTTCGACAACTAGGAAAAGGAACAAAAAAGAATGTTTATTATGGATTGGCGTTTTGAAGTGAGATGAATTAGACTATATTGTTAATCGAGTAATGCCTGGATAATGCTATCCCGATTTTTTTTCCCGATTATTTTCGGCTTAAAGATTAGTAATTTGTTGTTGTTTATGGTTTTCAAATATTCTACCATTTTCGAATAAGGATTTAATTTGAGGTTTGCAGACAATAAATATTAAATTGGGGAGATAGAAATGAGCTCCTTCATTCTTGTTTCTTACTGATGAAATGGATTTGGCATGTATATTGCTTGGCGCAGTAACGAACAAAATAACCAATGAATTAAAAACGAAATCAGCAGGAATGGTCTCCCTTCTTTTTCTCGCATACGCTCACAATATGGCATGTATTGTATTGAGCTTCATAGTACAGTGAATAGAATCAAGAATACATTTACCCTTTTCCGTGTGGCTGGAATAGAATCAAGAATGCATTTACCCTTTTCCGTTTGGCTGATTGGGTCCAAAATTTGATAAACATCTACAGTTTTGATTTCAAGACAATATACCAAATTTCTATTATGTAACATGTTGTGTTTTTGAATTGGAGTTATCGCTTCACATCCGCATAAGTATACAGACCGACAAATGGCCACCCATTTGATGGTCTGCAGTACATGGAGCCACCCTGGCTCCGAGTTCGAGGGTATGCTGAGGTGTTAAGTACATATCTACAGATTAACAATGCTAATAATAAAGCTACACGTCAAATTTTCTGTATTTCATTCAAAATTTGATAGAGATATGAAATTTGGTGTAAAAGCCACATAATAAATTTCATGCCTCAAGTTTGTTTCGTTTTTGGGTTTTGGTATTCACAGAACGAAAAAACATATGTTCATAAACACAACAGGCAAGGATAATTCCAAAAATGTTTTTCCGGACTTGTGGAGGTCCGAAAGATGTAGATTTATCAAAATCTCGTCGTGGAATTTTTTCAACATTATATTATTTTCTCTTCGTTTACGAGAAAGTAAAAATCAGAAATATCGATTAAATTCTTTTAAATCAAAAAGAAATTAAATCAAATTAAATTTTTTTCATAGGCTAAGAAAATGAGATATTCGAATATTACAAAAACGCAAGCTTTGTACCAGCAAGAAACTGTATACAGATTCAGATTCTTGCTTTTCCTTCTCCAAAAAAAGATATCCGCGAAATAAATGTCTATATGCTCAGCCGCGCAGATTTTCCCGCTAAATTAATGCGCATTTGTCGAAAATTTGATAGAAATGTACTATTTTGGTATGAAAACATTATAGACCAGATTTCATTCGACTAACTAGTTGCATTTTTTAATTATCATGTTCGCAGGCAGACAAACAAAATTCCAAAAATGGATTTTTCGAATTAAAGCAGGAGGTCTAAAGAAGGGAGATTCATCAAAATCTGGATGTCAAATTTTTGACGATTACTTTCTCTTTATGAACTTCGTATACGATAAAGTGAAAATCAAAAAAGTCAATTTAGTGTTTAAAAATAAAAAAAAAATGAAATCAAGAAATTATTAAGATATTCGAATAAAAAGAAAGACCTTTTAACCAGCAAGAAACTGAGATATTTACTGTATAACGATTTAGTTTCTTACTTTTTCTTTTCCGGGAAAAAAAGATATCCGCGAAATAAATGTCTTTATTTTTTAACCTTCTAAAAACTGGATCTACTCCTCTTTTATTCTGCGCCATTGTATGCTGAGTCGCGCAGATTTTTCCGTTACATTAATACGCATTTGTGAGTCGCGGCGACTTAAACGACTGCGACTTCGAGGGATAAATAAAATAAAACAGCGAACTGAGTAGAGTCAGTTGCGGCGCAAAACTTTTAACGTCTTTCAGCATTCTTAGAAGAAAAGAAAGGTTCTTTATCCATGTTGTATTTAAAAGAATAAAAAAAGGTTCAATTCTATGCGATTTTTTTTCCTCCCTTCTTTCCTACTTTGCAAAAGCTTTCAGAATAAAGCCAGTTATTCGAGAAGGGACCAATTTTCTTTTGAAAATAAATTATTTATTGTAAACGATTGCGTGATAAGAAGACGTGTTTTTTTTCCAGTTATTTGGAAAGTTAATTACGTTCGGTTTTATTAAGATTGAATTTGGAAGTTATTCTTTCTTAAACCAATTTTTTTGCGTTTTGATTGTATTTTATATTTTAAATAAGTTTTTTTTGTGGTTTTATTTATTTTTCTGTCATGTTCAATAATTGCTACGGAATTTGCGTAAAGATATGAAGCTAGGAATATTGCGATAAAAAATTGGGTTTTTGATCTAATTTAAAATTTATTTTTGCATAGTTTGAAAGGATCCACAGAAGCTAAACTGTGTTTCAAGCATTTAAATTAGTAGGATGACGCTTTCCTTCCAAATAACGCATTTATTCTGGACAGATACAACAAACAGGCATTTTTGAACATGAAAAGGTTATTTACAATCTATTTACGACAAAATTTCCACAAATTAAGAACAATGAATAAAAAAAATTTGTTTTCTTCATCTCGGTTGGCAGGCAATGTTCACAAAATAAAACAACTGTGGCGTTGTCATCATACTTCTGCTTCCATTTTTCATCGTGCGCCTAAATGCTCTTTATTATTTTTTTAAAAGTAGATTATGTTTTTATGACGCCATTATAATTGTAATATCTTAATACGAATTAAATGAAACTTGGAATAAATATTAATTGTACGAAATGTTTCTTTTATATTATTTACAAATATCCCACTATCATATTCACTAGAGATATGAAGCTGGGAATATTGCGTTAAAAAAATGGAGTTTTATCGAATTTAAAATTTAATTTTGCATAATTTGGAAGAAGTGACAAAAATAAAAAATACTAAAATGTGCGAATCGGGAGCAGTAGTAAGCGAAACTAGTGGCGTGAAGCGTGAGGCTGCTATAAACTATGGATACCAGTAATTGAATCGAAATAGATAGAGTGGTAACATCGCTTCTTTCTTCCGTTTGCCGTGCATCTTGCGCCTTCGCTATGAACAGTCGAGTTGTATAAAGCTCCGTGCATTGTCTGTAGTGACTTCTCTCTCCCTCTATCCCCCGTTGGTGCGGCGTGGAAGTTTGGAGAGGGGGTGCCAGCTCAGGTGTCATCCTCGTCATCTGACCGTGGTTCAAAATTACGAGGTTCGTCCCAAAATAGCCCTCGTGTTGCTTCAAAACGGGACGTTAATATAACTAACTAACTCTCCATCCATCCATTCTCAGTGTAGACATGTTGAGTTTATGATTATTTACGGTAATCTTATGTTAATCCTTGTCATGTTTGTTAAAGTCCAATCAATGTGCGTTCGTTCTTTGGAGTCCTGCACAAGCCAGTTGAATACGTAAAGCAGGCCATTCACATCTCTTCCGAAATGGAATTTTTGGAACACTGGAAGGAAAAAGCAATCGTCAAGATCGAAAACCTATGGAATTTGGAACAAATGATTCAAAACGATGGAATTCAAACGAACTCAAAATCCAAGACTTTATGCGCCGATTCCAATTTGACACCCATATTGGAGGCCAGCGGCAGGCTAGAAAATCGGAAATCCGCCGAGTGGATGAGGAATTGGGGGGGATCGAAGAGCTATGGTAGCGCACTTTGGAGCCTACGTGAATGACTTGCGTAATTTTTCGATTAAAATAGGTAAAAAAAAACGGGCTTGGGGCAACTGGTATGGATAGCCTTCAAGTGAATGGCCAGCTTAATAACTTGTGTAAAGTAACTTCGAGTACTCATACAACCCAACCTTTCCCACAATGGTGAGCCGGACGTGTTGGGGGATGGGGATCAGGGGTTGATCGAGAAAGACAGTTTTTCAAAAGAATGAAACATTTCTGAACGTCTGTGATGAAACGAACTTTCTTCTCCGTACGACGCGACGTTCCAAGGTAAATAAACGCAAAAACCCTTTTTTTTTTTTTTTTTAACGGAACAAATATCGCAAACTCAGCAGTAATACAGAGATACAACTTGATATTTTCAGCACTCATGCAGTGAAGCATGAGAGTAGTATGAAACTAGGAAGGGAAAATGAAGTCCTACTGTAGTAGGACTTCCTAGCTGATGGGACCGTAATAATCTTGGATTGCAGATCGTTTCAAAATGGTAAAAGTAGTACTTTTGGACGATTTTAATCCGGAAAAGAATGGCAGGCTATGATTAAGATGGGGCATTTCGGAGTTCTTTGTTAGGTCACGCTAAGTAAAATGTAAACATCTCCACCTCCATTTTTCACTTCACCCCTATTGTGGCGAATTCAAATCCACCTGGCGCTTGCGAAAAAGCGCGGAGGGTTTCGGAATACGAAAACTCGGTTAATACAGACTAGGTTTTAAATCACGACTTCTTTTCTTTCGGCAAGCTTCTCCAATTTGCTTATTTGAAATTATGAAAAGCCCACAAGTACTACCATGTATTAACATTTTAACAAACTCTTTTATCTCAGTTATCAAACTTGTTACTTGTACTTTTTAAACAGTTCTGACAAGAGGGTTCTCGAATGTTATTGTTGATTTTCGCGGTTTCCTTTGCATTTTCCCAATGATCCTTCAAAGGTGTTCTCAAAGGAATATTTTCCCCCGCTCAACAAATCGAAACTTTTCGACACATTTACAATGCCATTTTGTCATAAAATGCATGGAATTTGCTGACATCACTATTGAAGTGCTAAAGAATGGAGCTGTGTATTAATTTTTTTCTCTTAGAAACTCCTTGAGTTATACTACTGATTCCTGGATTCCGAACCCTCCGAGCTTGTCAGGCAGAGTTGATTTCACAAAAAAAGAGTTAATGTGAAAAATTGAGGGGGGAAATTTACATTTTATTTAACGTGGCCGAATAAATAACTCCGTAAATGCGCTCATCTTATTCATTGCCTGTCACCCCTTTTCCGGAGTAAAATCATCCAAAAGTACTAGTCTTGGCATTTTGAAATGATCAGCAAAAGTTTATCTTCCGATAACGACATTTTACATGCCTTCGCATCTTGGAAATCGGCTACAATGACAACTTTGATAAACTTTTCCGAAACGTTCATTGACTTAAAATGAAAAACACAACTTGATTTTCTGGCACCGGTTCGATTAACAAAGAACTCGGTCGATAAAGGCCCCAATAATGGAGGGTCCAGTGTATTTACAAAGCAATAATAATTTTGTAAAAAATGCAGCATTAGAATTTTTCTGAAAGTTTTGAGGAAACAAAGCTAAATCTTAAAATGAGTATTTTGGATTTTATTTCTAATGCGTAACTGCGTCCAATTATCATATTTAAATAACCCGATATTGCTACGAAATAACAATTTAAACAATCAGATAAAATGAAGTATTTTATAAAAGTTACTACAGTTAACTATCACATCAACTGAAACTCAAATTTTGCGAATATTTAGAGGTACAAATCTGCAGAAAAATTGGGCATATGTTTATCGCAATGGCCTTACTCGTGACAAACAATCAAATTGTTGAAATTTCATAACAAAAATTTTCACTTAATATAAAATTTCGATTAACTGAATAGACGGATAACCGAAATCTCTTAATACATATGAAAATTAACGTGATTTCACCGCTGGTTTGGGAATAAAATCCTTTAAAAGTGAATCACACATGCATATTGTATTTGACTTTACAAAACGATCGATATAAACTTCAATACAAGAGTAGAAATCTACAGATATGTATGGTAAAACTATTAACCTACGTTACTTTTTGGACGATGACGGATAACAGAAACTGACGGTTAAGCGAAGTTTTACAGTAATTAATACTGTGTATGGTTGTGAATTATCTTTTCACATACTTTAGTTCATGTTTTAACAATGAAGTTTCTGTAATGTTTTTTTCTTTTCAAATCTGCACACACAAATAATAAACGCCATCTCTATTGATTTTTTGGGGGGAAATTTGCGACGGAAAGCAATTTCTGTTTTCTAAAGTCATTTGTGTTCATCAAAGTTTGATGAAGCGTTAAACGCGACTTCGAATCCATCGCTTAATTTACTTCCCGATTTCTCCCGCTCTACCAAAACTGACGTTTAGAAACTTACTAAAAACAGCTGCCATTTTTTTGCCAAACCGTACCAAAAAAATAAAGCAGTTGAGGCAGTAAAAGTTGCGCATGCGTTCCATGGTCAAAGTGTTCTTTTTTCATTATTTTTTTAACGAAGATGGTATTCGTTCGTCGTTCAAATTCAGACGAACAGCTGCAGGTAGAGTTTGTTTATTTAGATGAAGTGTAAAGTTGGGAAAAAAAAATTAGCGAAATGAAATTATTTTCCACATAGGTAATTTTTCTCTTTTATTTCAAATAATATGTTTGCTTCTTTTTTTTCATTCAACATTTTTATTAATCGTTTGTCTAGTTGTTTTTTATTCCCGTATGACATTGAAAATAAGAGGGTCAACCAATTTGCTCAAGTATAAAAAATTTAGTATACCTATTAGTTTTTATTTTTTTCATTTTGTTCACTATCGTTTATATTTTATTACCGTTTATATTAAAGAATTTTTTGATAGTCTCTTAAATATTTTTCTTCTTTTTAATTTCGGAAATAACCTCATCTTGCTGTAAACTCCTTTTAATCGGGGTAGTGGAAGTTTTAACCAATCGATGTCAGACAATCATTTCGTCCAAGTTAAGAAAAAAATTCTTTCCCTATGTTTAAACATACGTCATTTGTCAATGTTAGTCAATAGAAATTTGAGGATTTTCCTTCTCATAGTTCCGTAAAGCATAAAGAACAATATTTCAACTGAATTAACTCTGCTCAAGAACATCAAAATTCTTTGAGGTATTATTTTTAATTTCTTTAATAAGCATACTTGTTCAATAATGGACAAAGTTTAGAACTAAAAATGAACAGAGAAATTTATTCTCTTTAAAATCAAGTCGATCGTTTATTTAGCATAAAGTTAATTCCGAGACTCATAGCTGTAAATGCAGATATTTCAACTTAGTTATTTTAGTTATTAAAACAATTATTTCAAAAATAGGTACATATCAACATTTTTGATTGATTCTTTCAGTGTCAGGCATATGATGCAATCAACTTGAAAACAGCAGTCAAAAGACTCAACAACAATCAAGAGAAATTCGATTTATTTTAGGTCATGCGCATTCGACCAATAATTACTCTCCTGGTAGTTTTGTCTCGTCTGTTAAGTGCAGTCACCCGATTTTTGAGGATTAAAGTCTCCTAATGCTTCCTTTTTTTTTTTCTTTCAATTTTTTTAATCTTGTGTTTTACTACCTTCGTGTTTTTATTTACTTTTTTATATTTATTTTTTTTAACGTCGTGAACATCATGAGTCGATGAAGCGGAATGATTTTCAGTTTATAAAGAGATAATGTCCACTGAGCCATTTTTTTTTCACATATCACAGGGGAAATTAGAATGGCTGCAGTAAGGAGGATAGGAGAAATTTAAATGTTGATGTTAAAGCGTAAAAGAAGCTACACAAGGATGTTACATTAGAAGTGAATGCTATCTGCTCTTAAATTTAATGTGCTCAAAACGAAGAAAAATCGTAATTCTAAGCGGAATAAAACTGCCTTATAGTTATTCTTAAAATATAAATCTCTGAAGTAAATTATTACTTTAACTATATTCTTTTTTTAAATCGTGGATTTTTTTTCTGCATTTTTCTAGGTCATTGCATCGCCAAACTTATGTATATTTAATTCCAAAGTTCTATACGATGGATGGCGATTTCCCGTATATTCAAAATTTTTCATTTTTTTTTAATCCATAGTTTTTTATTCTCTTATTTAAAGATACCTTTTTACTTTCTCGTATACGAAGTATACAAAGAGAAAGTATTGTACTTGTCAAGAAATTCGAACTCGAGATTTTGACGAATCTCCACGTTTTAGACCTCCCTGAGTCCGAAAAACACAATTTTGGAATTATGTCAGTGTGTGAACACGATAACTCGAAAACTATTAGAGCTACGGAAATGAAATTTGGTATGTGGTCTTTAAACATAATTTGTAGGTTTCTATCAAATTTTGGACAAAGTCCGTCAACGGGAAGTCTGTCTGTATATATGTCCGAAGTCATGCGAACACTTTAACTCAAAAACTTGAATAGCTATGTGGATAAAATTTGGTACACAGTTTTATCGTCATGAATGTAGGTCCGCATAAAATTTTGGGCCAAGTCCGTCAACTGGTTTACTTTGCATATTTGATTTCTTCGCCATTGTACAAAGCAAAGAAAGGCACGCGTTTATATATATGCTGTTCCCGTAATACGTTCTGTCTTGGCTCACTGCCAAATTCTTCTCGAATAAAGGTGAATTAATTATGGAGTGTTTTCTTTTATTTTTCTTTCACGCCGAAACATTTTCTCAATAAGAGTTGCATATTTGATTTGCGGCTAGTTTTATTTTGTATATTTCGTAATGCATTTTTTTCTGAGCGGATTTTGCATTATTTTTACTCTGACAGAACGAAAGCAGTTGTTAAAAGTAAAGTTATAAAGTAACAGACCAAAAATAGTGTCAATTGATTCATCAGTTCTATTTTTTATGCTTTTTTAATTTCTTAAGCACTCTGCCAATGTGCATAATATTTTCAACTACAACTATCGAACATATATAAAATAATACAATTTGTAACAACGAGATAGGAGATATTTCTGGTAAGCTAAAAGGCTGCTTAGATATGTGCAAATCTTTTAGTAACTTACATTAGATAATTGAAATTTGGTATGTGATCTTCTAATTTATCCACGCGGTGGGAGGGGAAACAACACCTTTTTGGGGAAGTATACGAGAAAGTTTAGGGGAGGCCACTCCCGCTGGTTACTTTATACGTTAGTTTTACAATTATAACCACTCGCAACGTGATGGCATGATCATATCATAAATCTAATACTGTTCCTAAGCATATTAACTTCATTTTATTTAATTAAGAGAAAATGGAACATTGACTATACTGCACTAGACTAAAAGTTATAAATTGACTCTTGCGCCAAATATACCGCAAACGGACTAACTCAAACGCATGCCATAAAAGTTGTCTTTTGCTTTATAATCGCTCTGTTTTATCAAGGTTTATTAGGAGTGAATTATATTCTGAATGTCTTGTCTCACCACTGGCCATACTAACATACCAATCTTATTAAGGATGTGTTCATGTATTGAGTTTTCGGTCAGGTAATCTAGCCGGTGCCTCCAAAAATGGTTGGATGGTGTTGAATTATTCGATGTCGTAGTTGCATTTCTACTGTTTGTTCACGGATTTGAAAGAGGCGTTTACAGAAGTACATTTGCTTTGGTAGATTAGTCAATAATGGTCACACTATGCAACCGCAAATATTTTGTATTTGATGTCTGAATATATAAATATATGAAACGATGCCGATTAACGTTGATCAAGACCGTAAAGCTTTTACAGGACTCTTCAGTTTTCTCGTGGAAAGTTATTTAAATAGTTCAATGAAAGCATTTGTATTAACCGGAAAATACTGAGCATTCATTCGTGCGAGGTGTCAGTTCCATTTTAACAACTGGAATTGCAACTTTTGACAGCATTATAATCTTCTTTTGTCTCGCTAGTGATTATCCTGATGCAGAGTTAATTCATTCTGAAATGTTGTACGAGTGCAGTTTTCTCTTAGATTCAGAAGATAATTTACTGACAAGTTCTCTCTTTCATTCTAATTTCTTTTGTTTGAGACATTTGTAACCCCGTTCATCTTTAACTTCGAACAATTCTCAATTAAACTTGAACATACTTTTAAAAGAATATTCGGTAACTGAGTTAATACCGATTTTTGCTGTTGAATTCAATAGTAAACCAAGATTTAACCTTCTAACTGCGGTCGATTTCTTTCTTTTTTCTCGATGAAATCGCAATTTGTTAACTACTATTATATGTCGCGTTTGCAAATGTTTGTAATGAAGCTAATTGGTATTTATACGCAACGATATAACAATATCTCCCGGCAAATGCATGGAATGATTAAGACGAGATTTCTATGCTGCCCGCAGAAAAAGGGTTAACAATGAAACAATTTTTCCTGTTTGACTTGTGTAACCGATCCAATCAGCAGTGAGATGATCAGATGATCGGTT
>BGPR01054367.1:0-10223 GCA_013235015.1 Araneus ventricosus
GATGACTGGGAACGAAATAATGGTATTATGCCCCGGGTTCCATTTACCCTCACTAAACTGCTGATGATGACTGGGAGCGAAATAATCGTATGATGCCCCGGCGCCATTTAACTAATATATTATTTTTATAGCACCAATGCGATAAGAAGTTATTGATGTCTAAGGTGTAATGGAGATCAGTAATGAGAAAATGGTTGAAATAATTTTTAAAAAATATGAGAGGGGGACAGGGTTGCTTAGAATAAATCAGAACATAATTAATTCTAAGCATTTTAAATTGGGCGCTGTAATGCAATCGAGAAACAACTAAACATTAAGTTTTACGAGTTCACTGTCTTCAACTGTACCGAAGAGTGTTCGATTTGCCATGAAAAAGTAAACCAAGCACAATCCATCCTAAAATTCACGTGAGATTTTTTTCTGAAAAATGATTTTCGTATTGCAAGTGCCTCTTCATTGATAATATTTCCAGCTGTCAAAGCATTCAAGTCGCTGTCTTTGTGTTACAGCAGCAGATGGTGCTATAAAAATTGGTATATTTTTTACTATTAATTAGTTAAAGATTGGATAAATGGATACTTCATGTTTATTGATTTAGACTAATTGGCTTCTGAGCCATCGAATTAATTCTGGAAAAATGCATCATTAGAATTTTTTGAAATGTTTTGCTGTAGCTAAAAATATGTAATTTAGAAATGCACATTAATTGCATAGCTGGATCTTGTTATAGTTTCATTTAATTATAATTTAATGTAAACAATTTAAATGGGAATTCAATTTGATTATAATTTATTTTTAACAACTTAATGATAATCCAGTTTTAGTTATCGCCATTAAAGGCAAATATTTAATTTAAATTAATGAGCATCAAGCATTCATTGAATATTCCGAAATTTTATACATTTATAAATTGCACTTTTCAGCACTCTGGCATCGTAAAAAATGTAATGATCGATAAGGAGAAATGTCATTATCGATAGACATTCCTCTTTATCGATCACTCATTTGACATTTCTTTATATTTTTTTCTTCCATAGATGCTTTATTACAATTGTTTAAACTTTAGAGCAATATTTTTTCTGCTTTATTCGCCTAGGAAGCGCATGTATTTATTGTAAAAAAATATGTATTAAAGTCTTGCATTATTATCAGTTAAGAAAATGCAGTTTCATTAACTACTGGGCACAGTGATTATATAAATGGCTTTAGTTTTTGCAAAATTCTAAAAGCAGAGATAAATAACTTGCCCAAAACAAAATAATACACTAAATTAACAGCAGATAATACAGGAAATTCCAATATTTCTCTTTCTTTGAAGGATGCATTATCGACCGACCCTGAAGAAAACTTTTCCTCAAGCACAAGTTGTTTCTAATCGCTTCAACTAACTATCCAACTAATTACTAACATTAAAGGAAGCCATTACGCTGAACAATTAGGTCGACTCCTATATTGATTACTTGGCTTCACTCCTATCCTTATTTACACGATAAAATATCTCGGCATTAAACTAAGAATTTGGCTACCACCTTCCTGTGTCCAGAATTGCTCTTTTGATCTCAAAGATTTTAAAAATCTCTTTAATGCATAAAACCACCAACTTTGAATCTTGATGAGCCCTTGGTAATATACGATGGCTTTGTGGTTCAGATTTTAAGGTTTTGGATATTCAAAATTTATTCGCATTTTTTCCGGATGTTGCCACAATTTATTTTGGTTTAGAAGGAAAGATTGGAAGCACCGTCTTCTCATCATCAGCATCGATCCTGGGATATCCTGTTTCTGTTTCCCGGGTTTTCTCCCAATTTACTGGATTTTTGAAGTATCGGCAGCTTGCAATGACTTGAAAGCGATATCCTTTATTTAATTTTCGACCCCAGAAACCTATACTTGAATATTTTACGGTATGCTAAATTTCTCGGATCCAAGATGTTAATAGTGATAAGAATATATATTTTAGTTTCATAAATGCCGTTTCTATTTTAAATTAAATTGAAGGATTTTATTTATAGTAGGCTTTACATGGTACTGTTAGGATTACAGGCATTTTATTTTTCTATATTTGCAACATTTAATTATTATTCTAACATCATATGTTAAAATTTAGCAATCGGAAAACTACTCAAAATTTAGATATAAAAATCTTAAGCAAAATATTCATTAAAATTTCATAAGTAGCAGGATTTTAAAAAATAAATTACTGTAGTAGCACAAAATTGGAAGAGTCATAAACATGAAGTGCAATAAAACTTAGCGTTATTGATTTTTTTGCTGTTTAATACTTTATTGTTGTAGAAAATAGCATGGAAAGTAAGTTTATCTTTGTTATTAAGTTTAGGATTAGGTTAGATAATTGATATTTAAATTTTATTTACAGTTGATTTTCATTTGCTTAGAAAGCGGAACTAAAATAATACGCAACGAATATAATACACATAATTTTTTCTTTATAGGGCATAATACAGTTTCATATAACCGGAGTAAAGAAATAAAGTTTTAGTTCTATTTATATGTTTAAGTATTTTTAATAAAAAGCATTTTTTAAATTCTTATAACAACTAACACTCTACTATTTTCTGAAGATTAATTAGTTTCATAGTATAAAGTATTTCAAAATATAAAAAATCAGATTTCTTTTTTTATCTCAAGTTACAAGTTTATCTTTTGTAAATTTCTTTCATAGAAGAATTTTGGAACAAGTAATACGTTCGACAGCACATTAACAAAACTTTTCAATTGATTTTTAATCCTACAGTATATTTTATTAAAAACAAGTTTCTTAAATGGCATTTCAGCACTATACTGTCCTCCTAAGCCTAAAAGGCGTGTCTCATTTTTCTTAATTTTCAGATTTTTCCTACTTAGTAATGTTTCTGAACTGCCCGACATTATTTCTAAGCAAAAAGGACGTATCTTATTAACCGCTTAACTTAACATGCCGAGAATACTCGTGCATCGAATTATCGAAATTTTAGTCTTATAAACCAAAATTGAATCATTAATTAGCTTTATAATTTGACACAAAAAATATGTAGGATCCATAAACATCATAAGTATCCTATGCCTTCTTAGATGAATGAAAACGACAGCCCCTTTCCAAAACAGGAGGGGTCATCTTATTAGATAGCAAAGAAAACTATTCAGTTAAATGGTTAAGAAATAGTAGAAAACCACTAAAGAAAAAATGTAATGTTGGTGAGCTGCTCACAAACATTACTAAGTAGGAAAAATCTGAAAATTGAGATACGCCTTTTAACCTTATTAGGAAAGTCTACCTGTTACACAGTTAATGATCTCTTTGATCTCTATCTAGTATCTGTGGTTATTTTTCTAATTTCTATTTTATTTCCGGCATTTATTAAAAGATAAAACCAAATTAATTTGAAACCAAAATAAAAAGTTTTATTTCCATATACCGTGGAACCCCGAGAATCCGAACTAATTTGGGCTGCCCTCTGTTCAGATTCCGGAAAATTCGGATTATCCAGGAAATTCGATAAAATACTCTTGATATACCAAATTCAGTAGAGTATTGGCTTAGAGAAAGGAAAGAACACGCGGCGATTCGTATAGTCAAGCAGGTTTATTTTCTTATAGTCCAGTCAAAATAGACAAAAAAAACCTTGAAATTTCGGAAAAACTCGCATAGAGCTGAAAATTGGTACATACCTTAAATACATCATTAGAAATGAAAAGTAAAAAGTCCCCATCGATTCCACTTCGGCTAAAAATTTTATGCAAGGTCAAAGGTCAAAAAATCGATTCTCTTCGAAAATAGGCTTGAATACTTTTTTTCCCTACGAAACATCATTCATGAGATATCGCGGTTTAAAAATTTGGAAGTACACGGGCTAAAACAAAAAAAATGGCCATAACGCTCTTCACATCATGGGTGTCATTCAAATTACTCCAAAAAGTTCAGTTTCAGCAGAAGAGCCTTTATCATGAATAAAACAAATAATTTCAGCAAAAGATTTCGCGGCAAAAGCTCATGCACCAATACAAGTGTATCACAATAATGGTGTAGTAGGATATACTAAAATAACTGCATGGAATTTTACTTATGAAAGTGACATAACTGCTTCTTTTCTCCGGAAAATAGATATGTTATGGTTGTATGGGAAATGGAATAATTTATCATTACCAGGTTGGAACGGTTATATTGAACGCTTATCAAGCAATAGTATAGATTTTTCAATATCTCAAATTTTATTCTACCATTTATTCCCCAACTAGCGAGTGACTACAATACTAAATACACTACTTGACTATGTGCTTTGGAGAATGCAAAGCGTTATGGCCACGATGTATGCATTGTTACTTTTGATCAACCTTTGTATACAAAAGCTCGAGAAATTGTAGCTGCAGCACCTGAAGGATCTTGTTTATCAAAGATTGTAATAAGGCTTGGAGGTTTTTATTTGCTCAGTTTGTTTTTGGAGCAATTGGTTATATTATGCAAGGAAGTGGTATTAAAGAGGTGCTTTCTTTAATTTATGCACCTAATTCATTAGATAAAATTCTCGATGGACATGCTCACGCTAGAGCTGTCAGAGCTCACACATTACTTCATCTCACTTTAGAAACAATAATATCAAAAGATTTCGTTAGATGATGATGGTATGGATGCAAATCTTCAAAACACTATTGAAGATGTAAAAAATAACACTATTTCATATAATGATATTGAAAATTGTGATGAGAAAACTGAAGCATTACTTTATCAGTGTGATAAAAAATTAAAGCAATATGAAGGACGAGGCTCTGCAGCAAAACTATGGATTCAATATTTTCATATGGTATAGATTTCAAAGGAGTTCATAAGAGCTGAACGTATGGGAGATTGGTAAACTCATTTGAATTGCGCTAAAGAAATGCTTCCTCATTTTCACGCATCAGGGCATTTTCCTCGTGCTAAATCTGCCCATTTATATCTCCAGGACATGCTGCAATTGGAAAATTTGATCGATCCTAGTGTGTTTAGAAGGTTTATACAAGGATTTTTCACTGTTAGACGTTCTGCTAAATTCAGTTGTAGAACTTCGACAGATATGACCATTGAGCAATCACTAATGAAATCAATGCAAACAGATGGAGGTATTTCTCGAGGAAGAAGTACGTGTCGAGGAAGAAGAGTGTCGTAAGTAAATGCATGAAATGAATACTGTATGTGAGGGACTAGAAGACCTTGCTAATGTAAAAATGGACACAACAGATAAGCACGTAGATGCAAGTGATTCACGTGTAAAAAGAGATACTGAAGACATTAAAAAACTTCTTGAGTGGTTTTTATTACATGACCCTTTTCCCATGATTGAAAAAATAATTTACATTGCAAGTGGAGTCGTTGGCGATGAAAAAATTGTCATAATGCTTGTGAAGTTGGAATTACTTGTATGACTAGAATGTTTGGCCAGAATTTTAATAATATTAAATTGAAATGTGTTGATAAAGTACTCCCTCTTTTAACTATCAGTAGCGCTATAAAAGTTCACGATGAGAAGGTACCAATAGATCCTGTATTATTATTTCAACGCATGGGTATTACGAAGTCCTTTGAAGATGAACTTGATACATTCTTCAAATATGAATTAGCTCCTTGTCCATCATCACTCTTCGATGCAATTGGAATGCGCAAAATAAAAAAAATCAGCCATTTATGATTGCTTTCAATGTGTAAATGTTGAAATTGATAACACAAATACTTCCTATATCATCGATGGAGGATATCTTTTACATCGTGTTGTGTGGGATCGAGAAGAAATATTCGATGTTATTTTTGAGAAATACGTTCATTATGCACATAGACATTTTGGTCATAACGTTATTATAGTATTTGAGGGTTATTCTGATTATACGAAGAATATCAAAGTTGCAGAGCAACGTCGTCGGACAACTAAAATATCTCCATATTCTGATGTCCTTTTTGATCTATTTATGACTGTTCGAACAAATCAGCAGCAATTTCTTGCTAATACTCATAACAAGTCACGCTTCAATGCTGTCTGAAAAATTAAAAGCTGCTGATATTTTTGTGAAACAAGCTAATAACGACGCTGAAGTCCTCATAATTTAAACAGCTTTAGAAAATTCAATACAAATACAACTATTGTTGTTGGTGAAGATGTCGATTTGTTAATAATACTGACTGCACGAACTCCTACTGATAGGATTATTTACTTTTTAAAACCTGGCAAAGCTCAAATAGGAACAAAAATGCATTCATCACAAAGTTTAACTTCATATCCAAAATGTCAAGCTCATGTCTTATTTTTACATGCAATAACTGGATGCGATACTACGTCAGTGTTTTTTAAACGAGGTAAAACAAAAGTATTTCAATTATTTGAAAAACGTCACGATTTAATTGATTGCGCTGAAGTATTCACAAATATCGGCTCTTCTCCAGACCTCATCCTCACAAATGGAACTCGTTTTCTTCTTTCTATGTATGGAGTTCCAAAAAAATTGATTCCATAGACAAGTATAGATATGTAAGTTTTGTGAAAATGCACGTAACAATAAACGTGTACAGTTATCCTGTCTTCCTCCAACATCTGCTGCTGCTTATAAACATTTATGCAGCGTCTACTATCAAGTCCAAGTATGATTAGGTAACAAACTGGATCCTGAAAACTGGGGATGGGTATCGAAAGATAACGGTTTGGAGCCAATTCAGACTCTACTTCCGCCTGCTTCAGAAAAACTTCTCAATACTATTTTTTGTAATTGCAAGAAGGGTCGTAATTGTAATTGTGCCTGTAAAAAAGTCGGATTGTTTAGTTCACAGGTATGTAGTAATTGCCAAGGAGAGTCTTGCTCCAATGTTAAATCAAATACAACAGATGAAGATGCTTATGATATCGATGAAGGGATATCTGATCCATTTTTTTTCTTAGAGCAATCTATAGAAATGCAGCAACAAGGGGAAGAAGTAAGCGAAGAAGAACATATCATTGAAGAATTTGAAGATTATTTTGATGGCAGTTGAAGAAGAATTTGAAGATTAATCATAACAGAATTTTTTAAAAATAAATTGAAAACTGTATGGTAAAATTTGTTTCATTAAAATAATATGAAAAAACCTCTTTTGTACAGAATTGCATAATTTTCAAACTTTGTATGAACTATTTTTACGATAACACTTACCGTTTAAGAAATATTTGAGAAAAACCGATTTTTCGACCTTTGACCTTGCATAAAATTTTTAGCCGAAGTGGGATCGATGGGGACT
This sequence comes from Araneus ventricosus, assembly GCA_013235015.1. Classification (NCBI taxonomy): domain Eukaryota; kingdom Metazoa; phylum Arthropoda; class Arachnida; order Araneae; family Araneidae; genus Araneus; species Araneus ventricosus. The sequence goes on from BGPR01054367.1 coordinate 7,235, forward strand.
TTTGACATTTCATTTATAATGATATATTTAAGGTCTGTACCAATTTTCAGCTCTATGCGAATTTTTCCGAAGTTGAATGTCTATTTTGACTGGACTATTACGTCAAAAGAAGATAAGCGATTTTGTTTCTGCAAGTTAAAATTCCTGTATTCATTCTTAAATACTAATTCAAATGTTTCTTTTAAGTTAGGAATGATCATTAGCTTTGTTTCTGACTCGTTATTGCTTCTCCCCTTCATTTTTAATTAAATGTTTTCAGAAAATTAAAAAAAGATGTTCAGATTATCCGAAATTTCCTATTCCTGAGCGTATTCTCGAAGTTCCACTGTACAACGATAATTTAAAAAATATATATAATATTTCTAGCAGTAACAAACAACGCACATACACACACATTTTAAAAGTTTTTACCCATTTCTAAATAATTAATTTTACTGCTTAACCTAACATGTTCCTTTTAGTACAGCATTCTTACGCTTCTGTTTAAACTTTATTCCCCGAACACAGAATTCCTACACAACAGCAAATTAAACACACATTTACAGATTTCTTCATTTAAACTATTTTTATCTGTTTTGATTTATTTAGACTACCTTGCTTCTGCTTCGATCTAAACTTTATTCCCCGAACACAGAATTCTATTTTTTAGAAGAACTATTTTTTATCTGTTTTGATTTATTTAGACTACCTTGCTTCTGCTTCGATCTAAACTTTATTCCCCGAACACAGAATTCCTACACAACAGCAAATTAAACACACATTTACAAACTTCTTCATTTAAACTATTTTTATCTGTTTTGATTTATTTAGACTACCTTGCTTCTGCTTCGATCTAAACTTTATTCGCCGAAAAAGTCTTCCCGAATCTATCGATTGGTATCAAAAGAATGAAACCCTTTTCTAATCTTATGTCAAAACAACGGAACTGACTCTAAGCAGTCAGGTTCAAGGCGGCTACAAGTTCGAGAATAGAATTCGAAAGGCGTTAAAATGAAAACCTTGCGTTGCAGGTGGCACATTCCTTCAGGTTTCGCCGAGTGTCTCTGTTTACCATCGATTTGCTTGCAGCCCGACTTTTCTCTTGGCTTAAAAAGAGAATTTCCTGCTTTGCTGGGTGAAAATCGAGACGCATTATCATAAAGGAGTGGGTGGTTTGCCCAGAGTCGGAAACAAATCACAAGGAAAACTAAGGGAATAATTTTTCTATTAAGGAAAAGGCGAGTTGAAAAAGCGCGGCAGCCATAGCAGGATACCGTTATTTATTTATGTTTTGTCTAGCTCGCATTTGTCAAAAAGGGAATGGCGGAGAGTTCTGCCTCCATTTATGGAACGAATGTTAGTTTTGTTATGAAATCTGCCTTTCTCCTTGGGGTTTGTCGTTCCACGAATAAATAACACTTCAAACTCCCACGTCTTGAAACTTGTCGCTTGTTTCGGAACAAGGTTTACGTAATTGCAAAATTTAAAGAAATGGAGGATTTTTTTAGAAACGGAAGTAATTCTGATTGGATGCTGTAGTGGCTTTTTTTAAAAGAAGAATATACTAAGAATAAAATTTTAAGGATAAAGTGAGTTTCATCTAAGGAATTGCAAAATTTAAATAAAGGTACTTTCTTTTTTGTAACAGATGTAATTTTGATTAGATATTCTTTCTTCTTTATGAATATACCAAGAATGTAATTCTGTGTATAAACTACTCTATCTTCATTTTCTTTGCGTGTAAATAAACGAAAATACTTTCAGCCTTAAATGATGAATTGAAATGAATCTAGCATAAAATGCCATTTTGAAACAAATCTTTCTTTGAAATAAATATATTTCATGCAACAATAATTATACATGCTACCGTTAAAGTGTATAATTCAATTATTTCGTTAAAAACCTAGACATTTCATGAAATAACGGATGATGTCAAGTTAAACTTTGTGGTAAACGAACGATCACATGCATAAAGTATTTATCTCATGAATATCTTGTACAAAATACTTATTTTCATGGGTAACAAAAAATTCTTTTTTTCATACCATGTTACTTTAGTAAAAACGCCTACCTTTCGACCTTTCGTTAATTACGCAACTTAAAAATTTCGTCGAGTAAGTCAGCTAGATATTTTATACTTCTAAGAAGGAACTTAACATAATTACGAAACTTAATTAACTTATGTAACTAAACTTTTATTTTATTTCATGCTTGTTATTTTCCCATTTAACAAGTCTTGGTCGTTATTTTGGAAACAACAAGAAAAACCATAGAACACGTGAATTTTATGCTCTAACTAGCTTAATAATAATTCCATGAAATAGCTAGTTTTTTTTATGGAATAACGGTTTTATACTTTAAAGGCAACAAAATATTATCCGTTATGCACTTAAAATTATCTGAAAACCATCGATTATTAATATTTAAGAGATGTCAGTACAGGAAAAAAATCCATTTACATTAAGGAATTTTTATGTAAAGAATAATAATTTTAAATTATGCATATTACAGATAACATGAAATCAATGATTATTCATGAGCAATAGATATCTTTATATAAAATTTATTTGCATCAAGAACTTTTTATAAAAATTTATAATTATACATTTCAAATTAAGTTCAATTACAATTTGATTATTAAAGCCCGAGATTTTTCTTTATATAAATATATATTTGCTTTAAGGAATTTTTATAAAATAAATTGTTAGTATTTTTCCGCACAAAGTAAGAAATCTGAAATATAATTATATTATTGGCTATGATTCTTAAAAAGCAACGATTTCGCTTTTGCAAATTCTGGCAAAAACTACTGATGCTAATGGGATACCATTTGTAACTTAAATGACTTTTACGACTAGAAATGTTCTTCACTTGCCGATGCTTTTATTCGTAAACGTTTCTCTTTCCCCACAGTAAATGTCTTGGGTCGCCGAATTTATCTTCCTTCGTCTTTGCGAAGGTTTGCCCAGATAGAAACAGAAAATTGACTTTTGATCTTTTTGGTCTTCTA